>CM046865.1:21913338-21997024 GCA_025617745.1 Heliocidaris erythrogramma | reverse complement strand
TGTTTTTTTCCTTTCTTAGTGATCACTCGTTTGCGAATGTATCATAATGTGTCTGAGTGATGATTAATGATTTGTTGTACTTGGTACAATTCATATACCTTTTATTGTTAAATTTTAACTGAGATGAAGGTATGTAATCCTGCTTGCTTATGTTGTACTCACTGGCCATTATAGTGTATAGGCCACTGAGAATGATAATCTTAACAATCAATTCCTGGTGTCACATAGCATTTGCTATGCATTTTTTATATGTGGGACTGTACAGAAATATTTATCCCATCCACCAAAAATGCTAATCAAATTTGAGAATATTATTACCTGATAATGTAGTGATGAAACAAAGCTTTTTGCTTGTCACTGTTTGTGAACTATTTAAAGCCAGCTTACATGTATATAGAACTATTCACTTTTTTATTATTGTAAAAAAAGGCTTGCTAAGTTGGGATTGTCATTCAAAGTGCATCTTAACCTCATGTATTGTCATTACAACTACAGTACTGCGCATGAACATGTATATAAAATATCAAAGACCAGATGCTCCAATGCATGCTTATATGCCTTATTAAATACAGCTCGTTCAGTTTTGTTTTAACTTAACATGGAAAAGTATAAATGTGTTTTTTTTCTTCAGTATCTGTGTTTGCAAACGAAATGGAAGGTTTGGAAGGGTTCAAGTTTGTGCCCAAAAGGGTCCCTGTAAGGCGCAAAATTGCACCCTTTTTTATCGGGGTAAAGGGCTTAATGTTGCACCCTGTGAGGTGCAAAACTGCACCTTCTGGAAATGTACAATATTGCACCGAAAAATGTGCTGCCAATGTTGCAATAGTTTGCACCCTTTAGGGTGCACAATTGCACCCTTTTTATAGGTTCAATTATGGTGCAACATTGCACCTTTCTGAAAGGTACAATATTGAACCCTAGAAGGTGCTCCCAGTGTTGCATTTATTTGCACCCTTTAGGGTGCAAAATTGCACCCTTTTTATCGGAAAAAGGGTTCAATATTGAACCCTAAATGGTGCAACATTGCACCCTAAAAATGGTGCAAAATTGCACCTTTCTGAAAGGTACAATATTGCACCCAAAAAGGTGCTCCCAGTGTTGCATTTATTTGCACCCTTTAGGGTGCAAAATTGCACCCTTTTTATCGGAAAAAAGGGTTCAATATTGAACCCTAAATGGTGCAACATTGCACCCTAAAAATGGTGCAAAATTGCACCTTTCAGAAAGGTGCAATATTGCACCCAAAAAGGTGCTCCCAGTGTTGCATTTATTTGCACCCTAAAAGGTGCAACTTTGTACCTTTATTTCTAAGTGTGAATATTGGCGTGATCTATAGACTTAAATCACTTCTTCCTCGTTCGTCATTATTATTGCTTTACTCTTCCTTGATCCAACCATATTTGACTTACGGCCTTTTGGTTTGGGGTAATACTCACCAGACTTTCCTGCATGAACAAGGTCTCTTTATATACAAAAGAAAGCAATTCGTATATATGTAATTCTCCAATACGATCTCATACTAATCCTTTATTTCTGGATAACAATATAATTATTAAAAATAAGGGATTTGTATTATTTTCACTTATAGGCCAATTTATGTATAGCAACATATTACCAGATGCATTTCTTGATTCGTTAAAATGCCAGGGCCAATGTAACTTGAGTCCTAACCATAATGCTTGAAAATATTAGAAGTTTCATTAAAAAAAACACCCGAAAGCAGATGGTTAACCGTGAATGTCGTTTACTGAGAAACCAAATGCCTCATCAGTGTGTATATTCTTTGTTTTTGCATGAGCACGCTATTTTGAAAATGTAATTTAGCGAGTGAAAACTATTGAACTCGCGGCTAACAAAATAGACCGCCTTTTTATCTGGATGTCCCAAGCAGCTGATAGCCCTATGAAAATAGTCCTTATACCGTACTGTACATTGGATATAATTATTTGCTATACATATATATGTAAATAACAAATATTGTATCTTATACCTTTTGAGCAAGCGCAATATACAAAAGCAAAAATTTGTCTGTTTTCGAATTCCGCTCGTCAGTCAGTTGGAATTAACAAGGCAATGCAGCTTATTCTCTTTTAAATGTGTTCATACAAAACTGAGAATTGTAAATGTGCCACATCTGTTCGAAGCAAACTGAAAATGAAGCTTATTAGGCCCACTAGCAAGCATTTTGTAGCCTGAAATTCATTTGCTTATAAATGTGACGAAATTGCTTGCAGTTTTATACGTGGAAATGGAAATGTAATTGAACAGGCGCTGGCAGGATATTATAAGGATATTTTTTCCTCCCAAGTAGATGCATGCGTCATCGAAGGTACAAAGTTCGGAGTGGATCGCCACTTCCGTCATCAGTACATTATTAAGAGCTTGTTTTGTTGCTGTTTGTTGACATTGCTTATTAGGCCTATAGGTCAGTTCAGGATATAAAATAAAACATGAAGTATCATTAAATATATAGGCCTAATGATCTGCATAAAAATTATAGTGGCGAAAATAAGGTAGGAAAGAGTGATTGTGAGGTGGGGCCTCCCTTACAAAGTACCATGGTACTACCGCGGTAAATTGGGACGGTATTACTGTGAAAGTACCATGAATTTACCGCGTTACCCATTGTCAAGATGAAAAATACTATGAATGTACCGTGCTTTTCATGGTACACGATGCAAATACCAGGAATATACAATGTTTTTCGTAGTAATACTGTGGCAATACCACGGATTTACCATGTTTTCGTGGTATTATGGCGGTAATACCATACGTATATTACCATGGTATTTTTTTATAAGGGCTAAATGATATAACAATTATAGGAATAAAAGGCGGTTCGACGCGTCGGCCAGATGAAGCTGCATGAGCATATCTATGAAAAACAGAATTTGAAGACATTTCTCGGCCTATTTCTAAAAATGTAGTTTGCGCATACCAATGCTTGGGCATCGGACAAAAGATGGCGCTATATTTGATCTGGACGAGTACGTGTTATTTTTGCGGGAAATCCCCAGGCCACTCAGATCATCAGCGCCATGCTTAATTCACCGAGTTTATTTTGTGTGAATTAATCAGCTATAGGAAGCTGCAGGATCTCCATTTTTAGGTGCAACCGTTGAGGAGAATGTGAATTAGTGTAGCGTATTATTTTACCACAGAATACACACAAGTTCCGGCTGCTCAGGAATATGTTTAGATTTACGTTTAGATCATGTGCATGATCCAGCATGTCCAGGCGAAAACTCGAGTGTTAAATTAACTTTGTGGGTATAATCCATCCGTGTTCCGATCCCTAATAAGTGAGCATCCCCTCCGATTGGATTGTGCTCCACACCCTAAAAACTCAAATGTTAAATCTACATTTAAAAAGTTGGAGGAGTGACAATATTTTTAAAATGGTAAATTAATACTTTTAACATGCGATTTAATAGTTTAAAGGTTGGATTCAGCATGTTAAAAGTGTTCATTATAGGCCTAAATACCATTTTGAAAATGTTGTCACTTGATCCTCCAACCTTTTAAATGTAGATTTAACATTTGATTTTTTAGAGTGCACTTCTTCCATCTGATAACTGTAAGCCCAAGGAGAGGACGTACAGGCCTGCGTAAGTTGCCGAAAGGTAATCTGTAACACTAATTAATTTGCGGATGACACTAATTTATTTTTTTCTCACAGTGACCACAAAGTGCTTCTAGATACTGTTAACAACAAATTATCGAAAATATCCCAATGGATCAGAGCTAACAAACTATCACTCAATCTCAACCAAAAAAAATTATATGTTCTTCAGTAATTCATTATAGACCCTCTGATGTCAGTTTTGATGACACTCCTTTACAATATGATTCATACACCAAGTTTTGGGGTGTTATAGTAGATGCCCGCCCCCCCCCCCCCCCCCCCCCCACTCGGAGGTCGAAGGGACCGCATGCGTGTTCCCAAAATCTCCGGTAAAGGGGTATTTTTGGGGCGACACAATCCGGCCCGTGAATTGTAAAAAAAAGGGGGTGTTTTTTATCTTTCACCCGGACATGCCGGAGATTTCATTAAAAAAGGGGGTGTTGAGCAGTGTTCTGAATTTAGGGGGGTATCCAAGGCAGGAAAAGCCCGCGCAAAGCCCGCGATAGGGGGGTTCAGAAATTTTGGCAGCCCTGAGATAGGGGGGTGCTTTCAAAGGGAGGGAACATGCATACGCGTACCCTAAATAATACTGAGTGGGGGCGGGAGTAGATGGTAATAGCTCTCATGGAAATATCGCATTGATAATATATGTACAACAATTTCACGCAATATTGGCGTGATCTATAGACTTAAATCACTTCTTCCTCGTTCGTCATTATTATTGCTTTACTCTTCCTTGATCCAACCATATTTGACTTACGGCCTTTTGGTTTGGGGTAATACTCACCAGACTTTCCTGCATGAACAAGGTCTCTTTATATACAAAAGAAAGTAATTCGTATATATGTAATTCTCCAATACGATCTCATACTAATCCTTTATTTCTGGATAACAATATATTAAAAATAAGGGATTTGTATTATTTTCACTTAGGCCAATTTATGTATAGCAACATATTACCAGATGCATTTCTTGATTCGTTAAAAATTATTTAATTCACAAAATATCCTACAAGGCAATCGGATAAGTTTCATCTACCCCTACTTAGATCATGTTTCGCTCAAAATACATTTATTTTTGGAGGCCCTAAATATTGGAATGCACTACCCAATGAACTGAAGACTGCCCCATCCCTTAACGTTTTGAAGAAAAGATTAAAAGAGTTCTTGCTTGCTTCGTACAGCACCTAACTATATAGTGCATTGTCCTCTTTATGTCTTCCATCCCATTCAATTCCGTTCTCACTCCATTTAATCTTTTATTTGCCTCGCCTTAAACCCTTTGAATCAGACAGGTCGCTTCGCTAGCTTTATTATGCTTAGAATACTAGTACTTAGTATTTATTTGGTAATGGAATTTGTGCGTTATCTCCTATCTCCTTGGTCCCTCGCTCCATTCAACATGCAGCTTATCCCTTCTTGTGAATGTCTGGTACTGTGTGTTGCTCTTTAATGTTCTATGTTGGCTTTTCTTGAGTATACTTCAATTGCAATTACCAATTACGTTATACTCTCTTGAGAACTCTTTCGGGGTTTTTTTTTTCTCGCTTCATGAAAATTCTCAACAAAGATTAATATTTCCCCCTTGTTTTTCGTACATATGCATTACAATAATGTTCAATTTCGGGGGTCCACATTTTACAAGCTTTGCTTTTCAAGTGAACTCCTCCATTTCTAATAATAATAATAATAAATTAGGCTTTTTAAATTATGTTATACTCTCTTGAGAACTCTTTCGGGGTTGTTTTTTTTTTCTCGCTTCATGAAAATTCTCAACAAAGATTAATATTTTTTCCCCCTGTTTTTCGTACATAATTTATGCATTACAATAATGTTCAATTTCGGGGGTCCACAGTTTACAAGCTTTGCTTTTCATTTCTAATAATAATAATATTAAATTAGGCTTTTATAGCGCATAATATGCTAATAGGCATCTCTATGCGCTTTACAAAGTTCAAACAATGAAAATACAAATAATTAATATTCTACATGTATATCTTACAACATATCATCAATACATAAACATAATCGAAATTAATTCTTAAACAAAAATGTCTTTAGAAGGTTCTTAAATGAGTTCAGGGTGGGTGCAGTGCGGATGGCAATTGGTAGCTGGTTCCATAGGGTGGCTGGTATACTGCAAAGAGCGGTTACCATATTGAGTGAGATCTAGGGACTTGGAGGAGATGTTGTTGGGAGCGAAGTGTACGAGAAGGGGTGTAGGGCTGCAGAAGTGAAGAAATGTAGGAAGGTGCTGAGCTATGAAGAGCTTTGAAGGTTAGAAAAAGGATTTTGAAGTGTACATGTTTTTCAATGGGTAGCTAGTGTAGATTATGAAGCAGTGGAGTGATGGGAATAAAAGGTGCCGCTCTTTCAATAATACGGACAGTGATGTTTTGTATTCGTTGAAGTTTCTGTGTGTCTGATAGGGAGGTTGGCAAGAAGGGCATTGCAGGAATCTAGTCTGGATGTTACAAAGGCATGGATTAAAACAAGAGTTGACTTTCTGTCGAGAAATGGGCGGATATGTCCAATTTTCCTGATGGCAGCCATAGCAGCTCGACAGACGCTATTCACATGGGCCTTCATGTTCACGTGACCAACAATCAAACTTTGAGGTGAAGTGTATTACTTCAGTCTTCCCATCGTTTATCTTCAGCTTGTTTCTCCCGGACCATGAACGAATATCTCGAATACAAGTATTTAATCGATGAATAGCAGCGACCCGGTCGACAGATTTGAAAGAAACATACACTTGTGTGTCATCAGCATACATCATGCATTGCAAACCATGTGCAAGAATAATATCGTTAATCGGAGCTGTATAAAGTGTGAAGAGCATAGGCCCTATCACAGAGCCTTGAGGTACCCCACACGGGTTTGTCACCTCGGGTGAGGAAGCATCGTCCACTTGAACGGTGTATATAGGACCTTCCAGTGAGGTACGATGTTAGCCAGTTCAGAACAGCTCCAGAGAGTCCAAAGCGATGTGAAAGCCGATGAATCATGATCTCATGGTCCACCGTGTCGAATGCGGCTGAAAAATCCAACATTATGAGGATCACTTCTTCATGATTGTCCAATGCACGAAGGCAATCATTCTGGACACGTAGAAGCGCAACCTCCGCGCTGTGATGTTTGCGATATAGCAGACTGTGTCGGTGCATGCATGCAACTTATTCTTCTCTATGTACTGCTGAAGTTGCGCAACGACGACTTTCTCCATTACTTTGGACTGAAAGGGAATATTGGAGATTGGACGGTAGTTTTTTTTTAGATCATCGACGCACAGTTTAGGTTTCTTGAGACAGGGAACAACAATCGCATGTTTTAAGATTGATGGAAACTCCCCTGATTGTAGACTTTTGTTAAT
Organism: Heliocidaris erythrogramma; assembly: GCA_025617745.1. NCBI lineage: Eukaryota > Metazoa > Echinodermata > Echinoidea > Camarodonta > Echinometridae > Heliocidaris > Heliocidaris erythrogramma. The sequence goes on along the minus strand of CM046865.1, from coordinate 21,990,027 downwards.
CAATGTTGTTACAGTATGAGCAAGTGTTGCCATACATTGTTTCATCAGTCTAGTAGGAATTGCGTCAAGATCACATGATGAAGATGAGGCTGCCTGCACGATGGATAAAACATCTTCTGGCGAAACAACGTTACACTTGTCAAAACTTGTTTGGCAAGAGTCCATTACGTTCACTGACAAGTCATCATTCATCTGGATATCAAGTTCTTCGCGGAGTCGATGGATTTTCGATGCGAAGAAGTACCGGGAGAAGTCCGCGAATTGTTGAGCTAGTTCTGGGGGTTGACCATTCTTCGGCAGATTCATTCTCGGATTCGGAGATGTTCGTTCATCCATGCATGATCTTGAACAACTGACGCTGGTCCGCAACCTTTATCTTGTTTCGAAGTTCTTTTTTGTACGCCTTACACTGTCTGCCATACATGTCTTTATCAATCTGCAGGGCATTCGGATTGTTTGCTTTCCTTTCACATCGACGTCGTTCTTGCTTTGATTTGCGCAAAGTGTCATTGTACCATGGCGAGTTAGGCCGCAAAGTGATTTCTTTCACTTTCACTTTCTCTGTGGCTTCCCTATCCAGGCAGGCGCGCAACTCATCATGCATTGATGCGGCAAGCTCGTTGAGGTCCTCTGGAGGGTTACAAACAACAGGCAGCAAGCTTAGTTTGTCTTTGAAAGAGTTTAACTCGATTTTCTTTAGTGATCGAGTCTTGAAACGTTGTTTGACCGGATCAGGACGCTCCAGACAAAGGCTACAAGTCACCACCAAATGGTCAGATGGCAGTGACTGGTTCGTAGAAACATCAGTGACAAGTCCATCTTCCTTCCCGGTAATGATCAAGTCCAGGGCCTTTGTGCCGACTGTTATGAGTGGGAAGGGTGACATGGTTCTTTAGATCACAGGAATTAAGGAGTTCAAGAAACGCTTTGGAATGAGCATCATCACCCTTATCAAGGTGAAATTTAAAGTCACCAACAAGTAGTAACTTTTGACTGGACGCCAGTAGAACCTCAAGTAGAGATGAAAGTTCTTCGCAGAAGGCAGATGTAGTATGCTTGTTTCGCCTGCTCGTTGGAGGTCTATACAAGATAATCAGGCGAAGATGGTTAGCAGACGTAAAGGAAGATACTGTCAAGTCCATGTATTCAAATGAGGAGACAAGATCTGTGGCATTGATGACAATATTGAAGCCCTTGTGCAGGATTACACCAAAACCTCCGCCTGTAGATCCAATTCGGGGGATGTGATGAATGTCATAGTTTTGGAGCGTCTTGCGGATCGTTGCAAGGACATGGCTGTCTTTGTCAGTGTTAGTCAACCATGTCTCTGTTACTGCTAGCACGTCAATGCTATTTTGAAGAACATAGTCACAGACAGACGTACATTTCCCTCTAGCCTTCAGCGATCTGGCATTCCAAAGTGCAAAACGGACTTGATGTGACGTTGACGATTGAGTTCCAGTTGTCTTGATATAGTAACAGATTCTTGTGATCGACTGTATTTCTGTTACATTTGGGCAGTCTGAAACTGTTTACGGTGACAGGGATAGTAGTACCCTTGGGGATCTTGTTCGGGGGTCCCAGGTATGTATAGTTTGCTTTGCATCGGTATCGATTTCGATTGCGACCACCACGGCAACCACGGTATGGGATACCATTTTCCTTGAGTATAGACAGTACATGACAGCTTTGTACATAGTGTATGTTTCAGATCAAAAAGTTCAGCCCTGCTATACTGAATGAGAGGAGAACAGTTTTGCATTGTAGAAGACCAGCCAAGCTTGATGTTAATGTCAGGATCTATTGAAAGTCCCAGTCCCTAATGCTTTGTTCTTGTTATTTATTTGTGTTTACTTTGTTGAATGAAAATGTACTTTCAATGCCTTATTCAATGTCATCGATTTTATAGTCACACAAGATTTTATTCTTTTGAATTGTACATGGATATTATAATTGTATTATTTACTGAATATTGATTTGTATTGATTTGTATTGTTGTTGGAAATGGAAATAAACTAAACTGAACTGAACTGAACCCTTACGTAGCTTGTGGAGGCTTGATAAAATCTGAGCTGCATAGCCCTAAATGCTATCAGTGTATGTAGGCCTAATATGTTGTAAAAATGAAGCCCCTCAAAAATGCATCATCGTGTGCTTCACAAAAAGTGAAAATATGCAATTGACCGAAAATGACCTTTTCTCCCAATAGACTAGTAGTAGTGATACTGTTAGACTACAGTGTATTTAAAGTGTACCCCAGTACGCGGTTTCACGAATTGTAGTACCGTATTCAGTCATAGATATCTAGAAATTATGGAAAAGTTGCGCGCATCTGCTCCATACGCCCCGCCGAATCCCGTTTAACACGGGAAATGAACATCGAAAACAGCGCTTTTTTTAATGAAATGACTAATTACGCAAAATAAGTCATGTTTTTCACAAAACCTCGGACGGTTTTTTAAAGTTTAAAATGTTTTGCTTAAAATGATACCAAATTTGCTATTATTCTAATAGAGGAAAGAGTTGCACTTTTGACGTTCGAATTTCAACTTTTTCAGCTTGTCAATGGAGATTGTGCTATTTCCCCTATTTCGGCGAGTAGTTGGTACAATCAATGGCCTGCCAAATATCACTGGAGTGTGAACGGTTTCCAAGTGTTAGCAGACGATACCGTGTGCTAGAATGTCTTGATTTAACCCTTTTCTGATATTTCATTTCCAAAATGATACAGGCCAATGGTAAAGATTATATTACACATTTGTACATACCGAACGTACATTTATATTCTGGGGTTAGTTCACCTTTAACATCCAATCAGGTATAGTTATAACTGGGAGCACTGCACAGTATACGTACACCAGCCTGCACTTTATAGCTCTAACCGCACCGGCGTCCCCGGATCTCTCGGTGCGTGTAGTACTAATTATGCGCGTTTTAAGGTTAAACTTTTTCATATAGTATAGTGCAAAACCTTTATGGGTTTATATTCCAGGGGTGGTATTCTGAAAACTATGTTATCTTTTATGTTAAGGAGAACTATGTTAATTGTCATAACAAACTGAAATTGCGAAATGGCGACAAAAAAAAATATTTCGCCAGACCTTCAAAATTCGCAGAGTGGGGGGGGGGGGGGGGGGGGGGGGGTTATGGGGGTCCAGTTTCCCTCCATAATTCCCTGACAAGGTCTCCGCACCCCCCCCCCCCCCCCCCTTGCGACAGCCATGGACTTGTAAAGCGAAAAGTTTAAAGTTAGCGTGGGCCTACTCGTCTAGCTAGCTGTACGATCTCTGTGGCTTATGAATCTGGGCCAATACCCGACGGCAGATATAAGCCACAAAGCTCGTACAATACTACTCGGCCAACTGCCCCCCCCCCCCCCCCCCCCCCCCCCGCTGCGTACGGCCTTGTTATTGATTGATTGATGCAAGGTTTTATTTCATCTCATTTCCAAATACAAAACAATATGATTACAATGTACAAAATCATGAAATGAAAAAGGAACCTACTGGAAAGCATAGCTTCAATACAATCAAATTTGTATTTCCTATTAAAGGCTCTATTTGTACTCTTCCTAAGACCAAGATGACTCGTACCGACGGCATAGAGCAAGAGCCAGTAGTGACGGACGACGAAACGGTAAAAATTTGCTTGAATTCTTCGAAAAACCTGTACCACAAAATTCTGCTATTCAGTTCTTTAAAAAGGTAAAGGTTTAGATACACCACTTTCTTCCTCTTTTCAGATGGTAGGGTTTGATTTGCAGTGAGTACAGTGTTCCACAGTTTACAGGAAATTATGTTAAATAGTTTTCGGGAAATCATGCCATGACTGCATGGGTTAGTCGCTTCACATGTGACGCTAAATCTGTCTGATGTATTTACGCGGCGTTGCAATATACACGCCACGTTGCCACCATGACATGAGTATGATTCGTGATCGATTTCACAATGAATGATGACGATACAGTGCAGTATAATTATGATTATAATAATAATAATTATAATATACTAAATATAATAATAAATTGTAGTATTAACGAAACAACAACAATGATGATGATAATATTAATAATAATTAGAATTGTAATACTATACTATTACTACTCCTATATTCTACTAATAAGATATTTCTAAGAAAAAAAAGTGACTAACGTGTTATCATTTTGAGTGTTGTTTCGTTTGGTTCTAGGAAAAGGGCTTCGGTTTTACAGAAGTGTTGAGTGCAGGCTTACTGGACACGACGAAATTAACAATCAACGTGAATGCACCTGATAGGCTGGAAGATTCTTCCCCGTTGCTCGTTGAGGATGAAGGTGATACTCTGAAATTGAAAATCTCAGTATTTTTATTTTAATTTCCTGATCGGCACAATGTTGTAAACATCATAATGACTGAGTAAGGTAATATTTCATAAAATAGAAGGATCGAGGCGAAAACCCGGAAAGCAAACCTTGTGTTAGGATCACCAAGAGCAAGATAAACCAAATACAAAATTGGTCTCTGACTATTGTAGCATCATTATATGAATACGATTTTTTACGTTTACGTAAGGAAATCGAGGGTATGTAAAAAAGTACAATAGATGGGGAAAATGGAGAAGAAAATAGGCATTGGAGGATTTAGATTACAAGGTAAAATATAGGTTGCAAGTATTGAGTTTGAGCTTGAGTATGAGTTTGAGTTTGAGTTTATTGAAAACACATCACATAAATGACAGTATAATCATTAATATAAAGAGTAATAATGTTACATGAATACATGTAACATAAAAAAGTACTTATCTACATGAAATGAATATAAATGGATTTACAATAAATATGTAGTCATGTTTGTAGATCAATGAATAATCGAGTACGTGATTGCACTTATTACTGAATGTCATACAGTTGCACTATTTATACCAAGATAAAGTTGCTAATTGGAACTAGAAGTTAGAACAAGTGCTAGTCGAGGCTAGTTCCATTCTTTTGGCAAGATGCTTGCTTTGTTATTTTTCTTTATCAATATTTCAATATCATCTTGTATTCATAAATATTCATAGACAGTACAGTGTTTCTATAGTTTACATTTCTTGCGGAGGGAAAAAAAATATCAAAAGCAGTGAATTTCCTTTTTCATATTATAATTACAAAAATTTTCAATTTGAATTTGAATTTCAAGGCATTTATTTCCAACTTTTCAATATTAGTGTACAAAGTAATATATAAGCGAAACAATTTACATTTGTTTTTAACAAAAATACGACATAATACACATTAATGTGGTACATACATAGTTGGAGGACACACCTCTAAAAGCAAAAGCTTGAGGCGAGGATGCCCTTAGTAACATAATACATAATATTACATAATAAATATATAAAAAGAAAATAACTGCATACAAAAAAAGAAAAAAGATAACATTCCTTGACCGCTGAGCTTAATTGGAGGGGGGGGGGGGGAATAATATTTTATTAAAAAAGAATCTATTTTTACAAAAATAAGATTCACTATCCTTTGTATGAAGTATACAGTAGAGTGAAAATTAGCAAATTTAGTATTACAGATTACAAGTAGTAGTCATGAATAGATAAATAGACAAATAAGAAGAGATGCAAATAAGCAACCATTAAAGCTTAATCCTAAGCTATAAAGATCACCAAATAAAATATATGTGATAAATGGAGTTTTAAGCTCACAACATCAATTACATTGAAGGTTGCTTGGAAATTGTCTACGAAAGGTTGCCTCGAAGATGTAAATCTGATTTCATGTGGAAGACTATTCCACAGCTTTGTTCCAACAAACGAAATGCTAAACTGTCCTTGCCCTGTCTTACGTTTTGGTACACGGGTAACCAAGTTCCTTCCCTTGTTGCATACCGGTGCTGTACGATCTGACAATAATATACTAATGCGTGTGGTAATATACCTTTCAACATGTCATACATAAATGTTGATACGAAAAGTTTATGGAGTTCAAAAATATTTAGTATTCCTAGGCTTTGGAAAAGAGGTTTTGAGCCTGTTCTAATCGGACTAAAAGTGATTGCCCTCATTGCCATTTTTTGACAAATATACAATAATTACTTTTGTAAGTACTCCCCCACACCTCTATTCCATAAGAGATGTGAGACTGTATAAAAGTCTCGTATAATAACACAAGTATATTCTTTGGAACAAAATGTCTTAACTTAAACAGAATGCCTACTTTTTTTGCGTATGGACTTGTTTATTTCTGAATATGTTGTTTCCATGAAAGGTGAAAATCAATTTGAATGCCTACAAATGGTGCAACAGACACCTCACTAATGTTTGACCCCGAAATTCTCACAGATCCTTTCTGATGTATTGCACGACCTTCTGATTTTATAACCATGTAATTTGTATTCTGTAAGTTAATTGTGACCTTATTTGCTTTACACCATTCCTGGACCTTCTCTAAATTTTCACTTATCAGTATATTCTTTTAGTCTGCTAAAACTATGACTAGTCTTGTCACCAGTATACGATGACACCGCGTTGATGATTAATATTAAAGGGAGTGGCAAGTCGTAATCCATGGGCCTGACCAGTTGGCCTGACTCGGGGAAATTCGGATACAATCAGGTCCAATCGTGCGCTACCGAAGTTATGTTATTGCCGAATTCCTCGCGTGATCGTTAACTCCAATCGCACGAGTAGACCTGATTGTATCCGAATTTCCCCGAGTCAGGCCAACTGGTCAGGCCCATGGATTACGACTTGCCACTCCCTTTAATGTTGATTGCATTCATGGGCTCATGGCGTTATCCAGTCCCATTGGCCCCGGGGGAGGGGGCTTTCACCTCTCCTCCGAATAACAACTTTTCAGAAAATGGCCAAAACGAGCAAGTATTCGGTATCGAAGTTTCTCTGGCCTTCAGCCACTATTGGGGCTCATCACATTTCTTAATACTCTCTTTTGATAAATAAAAATGAAGGCTTGCAGCTTACCCGTTTCCTGTCGATAGTATCAAGATTATGACAAAAACCATTTCACCTGCATAAGGTGAACACGGTGTTTTTCGCGAATAGCACATGAACTCATGTTTACTGATCTTAAAGACTAAAAAGAAGAAAAAGAAGGATACGTGTGTGAAGAATTACAAAGGTGATTGATAGTAGACTTTCAAGAAAAAAAACTTCCCAAATATATGTCCATTTTGAATGATTCAGTAAAAAGGCTTACCTTAAGAAAGGGATGCGGATAAAACCAAGATTGTGTTATCAAGGCTAATAAAATGTCATAAATTCAGCTTGTAATAAGCCCTTTCTTGAGTTTGAATTGAATTTAACACCTCTTCTATTCAAATGCTCAAAATCAATTGAACATAACTCAGAAATTGTTCACCAACTGAAGAAACTAATGTGTAATTGGTTTGACCCACATTTGCTGCTTGAGGTCAAACTTGGTACAAGAGGATTTTGACAATACATTTTTTTAAGGCTCAGTCATCCGTAGCAGCAAAGTTATAATGAAGGTAATTATCATGACACAGAATATGAGTTGCTCTTTACTATGAAATAAATCTCAAGCTCATAGAGGTTATAACTCTTTAATTAGAAGCTATCAAAGTTGGAAACACTTTTTTTTTATACGTACTGTATATGAGCTTTCAGTCTCAGGGACCTGGGATTCAGAGACTACACTATTAGGCAGAGACGGCGCTCTAGGGGGAGGAACAGCGCCCTAAAAGTACCCCTTTTTAATCTGAAAAGTGCCCCTTTTCTCTGATAAGTGCCATATTACTTCTAACAGTGCCCCTTTTTCTTTTCTAATAAGTGCGCTTGCCCCTTTTCCTTCTGATAAGTGCCCCTTTTCAAATCTGATAATTGCCCCCCTTCCCTCTCTAATAAGTGCCCTGTTTTCCTGATGAGTGTCATTTTTACCTTTAATAACTGCCCCCCCCCCTTTCCCTTCTGATAAGTGCCCCTTTTTACCTCTTATACGTGCTCCTATATCAAATATGTGGAAAAACTGCTCACTCGCTTCGCTCGCTGCTCGCACTCATTAGCAATTGCACCCAGAACCACTCAAAGATTAAAGAAAACAATAAAAAGGAAGAGGATGATGCTCGATAATGTATTAATTAGACTGTAGGGTAATACCAATGTCACAAATTTGTCGCATTTTCGCTTTTTATTCACCCTTTGAGGGAGGGCCCCTTTTAGCTGGTGCCGCCCCCTCTGAAGAATGAGATTAGGACTTTTTGATTACTATTGAACACTTGAACTTGAATTTTTATACCAAGACTTGTCTCGCTATATCACTCGCCTCGTAATAAATAAAAGAAACTATTAACACAGAAATTGTTCTCTCCTTAGATTTTCAATATGTCAAGAACTTTCATATTTACATCTTCTCCAGCGTATCTTGAAAAACAGAAACTACACCAATACCCTCCCGAACTAGCAGAGGAGCCACAATACCGTCCACCAATAACATCCTGGCAATGGAATGCAGACAGTGGTGCTACTATCCTTGATCTCGAACAGTCGAACTTGGCTTTTACAGACGTTATGTCTTTTGTAGCTCAATTCTGTCCCAAGTTACAGATTTTAAGACTTCATGCGAACGTACCAGTGGAACTCACATCGAATCTTGAGAGCGACTCCATGTTCATAGACAAAAGAGCGGAGGATTCTCCCGAAACTGAAATTTACCTGCGATGTCGTCAGACTGTCCTCCCGTTTAAAACTATAATGGCGATTCTTTCCACCCTCTTTCCAAAGATATCCCGTGTGACTTTGGATGGTGATGATCACACAAAGCTTGATATCTTGGGGCACATGCATCCGCTTTCTAATCCCTTCCTCCCAACTCTCCGTAGGTTGCGTTTAGAACAATTTATGGGATCTCTTTGCCTGCTAACCTTTTTCAAATTTGTCGTAGCACATCTTCCACATCTTCGGTTTCTTGAAATATCGCAGTGCAACGTAGATTCTCAAACTGGAAGTGGGATGGATTTCTTTGAATCCGTTCTGTCTTATTTGGAAATCATTCCAGTTAATGTAATGCCTTTTGCACTTCTAAACAAACTGGTATTCATGGCATTCAAAAACATATCACAATTCGTTGTCGAGAATATAGCAGCTGAACGCCAAATATTCCTCCGACTAAACTGGACCAAGACTGGGCAGATACCCACTGAAAAGCTTTATTTAAAGCAATCATCGCCCTTGAATTCTTTCAAAGATCTCCTAGCCATTGTGAAGGAGTTCCCTCGCATAAGTAAACTTGAGACCGATGAATGCGGCTCTTTACAAAGAACAGAGATACTCGATATAGTGAGGACATGTACACGCCTACAATATTTCTCTTCCTTTGCGTATGGTAAAAGCCTTAAACTTGCCATTTCTGATCAATTCATGCGGCAACCTACCTCTGAATCTACAAGCATGTTCTTCGGCAAGCAAGGAGGGGAGCTGAGACTTGAGACACACGGCATTACACTTTTTGTACCAGAAGGGGCCATACAGGTATCAGAGCAAAATCATGAAATTGAAATTGGTCTCCAGGCACTGACCAATCCACCATCGACACACTTCCAAGAGGATGACATGGTTTCCAGCTTTGGATTCCAGTGCACTATACCGAAATTATCAGGTTTCAGATTCGCAAAACCTGTTAGGGTGACCCTTCCACACTCTGCCATCCTAGATGACCCTTCGAAAGTTAAGACAGGGTTATATAGCGGCGAGCTGTGGCCTGATACAGGTAAAAACTTCTTCAGTCATGAGTAGCTCACTTTGTCATGAAAACCATGATGTATCTGCACCAATATATTATTCGATAAGCCTATTTGTCAATACTTTTAAAAAATCATATAAATATTAATGAATGTATATCATCCAGCTACATATGTTAAGAGCTTTTTTTGTTGGGACCAATAATGAATGTTTTTCTTTCTAGCAAATTATAAATATATTTCCAAGAACTATTGAACAGCATGAAGAGAGGCATACTAAAGCTTTTCATCGTGCACTCATCAGAGTAAACCGTAAGAATGAACAGAAAGCCGAAATCGAACAAGATAAACGGAAACTAGAGTAACGAGAGGCGTGAAATATAACGAGCTCTGATTGACATCCGATTTTGTAGTACCATACATCTTTTCAAGTATATTTCCAGTTCATTTTTTTTAAATCTTGATGATTTTTTAATGCGCTGCATCTTTTATGTTTCATCAGGAGATGTGGAGATCAGTACTATTTGTTACATTCCACCGTCAGAAGATAAACTCCCCCGGTGTGAGGTGGATCTAAATAAGATAACTGTCTTCATTGACCACTTTTCATTCGGATGGCCGGTTTTCAAGATCCGCAATCCCTTTGTCAGAGGCAAGCGGTTGGGATGCTTGTCATTCGTACCAAGAAAGATGCCCCCGACAGAGAAGCCAATCATGAGGGTTCATCTGTTCGACAACGTAAAAGGCAATCCAAAGGTAGCATTATTATTTTATTCCTTCAACAGCTCTGTGGGAGAAAGTACTTTGGTAGCATATACAGAGCGTCCCAGAAAAAGTTAACAGTCAGAACAAGTCTCCCCAAATTAATATTTCAATATAATTCATATATAGCAAAATTTCACACCTGTGGATAGCTTAGGGTCTCTTCTATAAATGACACCTAAAGATCTAGCGATATCTTACGCTCGATTGAGCAAAGGCCACTCTTGTGAAAATGTACGAAATCCAGACTTGACCATTTGGACAAGAATTTGTACTTGTTCTGGCTGCATGGGATATGTCAAGGACATACAAAAATCAAGGCACATTTTTCACAAAGTGCCTTTTGTGATAAGAATGATCAGAATATGAAAATTTCTATAAGCCTTTTCAAGAATCTCAACATTGTTGCTACCAGCCAAAACCAATACAAATTTTTGTCAACCATGGATTTTGCATCCTTTCGCAAAGTCGTTTTTTCTCAATCGAGCTTAAAATATCGCCAGATATTTCGCTGTCATTTGAAAGAAGAGACCCTGAGTTATCTACAGGCTTGAACATTTCTTACAAATATTTTGGAATACAGTATTTATTTGGGGAGACTTTTTCCAACTGTTAACTGTTTTCTGGGACGCACTGTATACATGGTATAGGAATAGCTAACTTTGTAAACAAAATTTTAGGCATTACTCCCAGTGTTAAAGATCGTATGCTCGATCTGTACTGAAATTCACAAGTCAGAAAAAAATTGGAACCAGCGGGATTCGAACCTTCGAGCAGTAGATGCTTCTCTTCGTCTTATTTCGACAAATTTTCTCATAAGCCAGTTAGTATCGTCTCTTGTGAAATGTTTTACCAACGGACTAGCTAGCCATTATCCCAAATACTTTGGGAAAATACATTTCAAGTGTAGATAATAAATTCAGAGTTGGCACGATTTAAATCAACTTCATTTAGATCGCGATTTAACTCGTAATTTTGATCGCCTTGATTTACATTCAAATCGCCGATTTTAATCAAAACCAAAGATATACGTAGGCCTACACAATTTTGTAGTTAACATTTTTAATGGGACCAAAAAAATCTCTGTTTGATTTTCCTTATGTTTGGGGGCTAAACTTAGGGGCTATGGCTACATGTACATATATAACTTTAAATATCAAATAACTCAATTCAAATTTAAAAAATCAGATATTTAAAATTTAAAACAAATTTATGATTTTATGCGAGAAGAAAAACTGTTTGATTTTATCATATTTGTGTATTTGTAAAACTTTTCAAGTGTGTACATTTTTATTGTTATGCCTCCACCCACCGAAGGCGGTGTCGGAGGCATTGTGTTTTCGGGTTGTCCGTCCGTCCGTCCGTCCGTCCTGCTTTTTCGTTAACGCGATATCTCAAGAAACATTGGAGGTATGAACTTCAAACTTGGTGCTAGTATGTGTCACCATAGTGAGACAAATTGATTAGATTTTTGTTTACGTAGATCACAGGTCATACGTGAAATTAATGTTTTGGGATTTTGTTTTGGCCATATCTCAACTATTCTGCAGGCATGAGTAGGATGAGATAAAGTGATCAGACTTTTGGATTCTTTTGTCAAAGGTCAAAAGTCGAGCAGGTAAATTAACATGTAATTATAGAGTTTCATTTTGGTTATCACCATATTTGAAGAACTTAACTGAATTTAGGGGGAGGCATATAGGGCCGGGACGCAGTCGCATTCATCTTGTGTGCAAGTTTGTATTAACATGATTAACATAATGTTGTTGATCTTTCACAGTTCAGCCATGATTATGAAACCTTTAATTCATTTCAGTTCAATTCGATAGGCCTATATACAAGTCTGTTATCACTATCATTATTAACACAACCTTTGACATTGTTCATTGTTTATAATACTTTTGCTTTAGGAGATTACTAAGGATGAATCTGAATGCGATTTCCGCAAGATTCACCCCAAGATAGAGCTCAAGGTGAGAGCCACCCTAGATGTCACTTTAGCCATGGAGGGAAGTGATGACAACGTTGTGCATGACGAAAAGACGGTATAACTACTTACAGTGGCGTTTTTGTTTTGTTTTGTTTTGTTTTGTTTTGTTGTTTTTTTTTGGGGGGGGGGGCAGGGCGGCACTTGGAGGGGAGCAAAAGCGCAAAAAAGGGGGGGGGAGAGGGAAAATGAAGAAAAACCCCAATCCTTAAGGACTATGCGCCCCCTCCCCCCCCCCCCCCCATGGGTAGGGTAAATGCATTAGGAATACAGTTTTTGAGGGTTTAAAATGCGGAAATTTTCGTAAATTCTCGTAATTTCGCGCCCCCGCCTTTAGTTCTTAAAAAGCTTTTTTAAGGGTTGAAAATTTCAAACATAAAGATATAATTGTCGTTGCTTTGCTTGGTATCATGTTTCACCTGCCTCTTGCTAAGTATTGCGCCTCTAATAGGATAAAATGCATGAAACATGCATTTCCCATGTTTGCAGAGGTTCAATATTGAAAAGAAATTTCAACTTTCAGTCGATTTTCTAAATTCCTCGACTATTTCTCAAGGGTTTTCGTTAATTTTGCTCCCAGTTTTAGAAGGGAGTGAATAGAAAACCGTTTATCAATGTCCAGAATTCGAACTTTTTTACCGCATAGTTGCAGTGGTCAGTTTAAAAATTTCCTGGGTAAAATGCGCAAGAAATTGTGCTTTTTGGGGTTAAAATGCAAAAAGAATTGCCACTCGGTCGCTTTGTTCCCTTGCTTGTACAATAACGTAGATAGGTTTGGACAATGGGGGAGGGAGGAGGGGGCGTAACTTCTTTATTTGCCCCGGGCGCCATATAATCCCCAGATAAGCGCCACTGCTTACAGCATGTAGACCTGTAGCTATTATAGGTTATAGTCACGCCGAATGGGAATTATAAGCCATAGTCTACCCAAATGGCTTAATTAATGTACGTGATGATGAGGTGGTGACTGTCCGGTGGGAACAAAATTGCCGACATTACAGAAAAACTACATTTACCTCTTACTGACATTTTTGTTTAATTTGCCGATAAAGTTGAAAACAAATTAAAAACGAATAAATTCTTAGCACGCTTACTTAGCAAGAAGAACAAATAAACAACAACAGAATCCTCAGATTTTTTAGAATTAACTATCTCCATTTACAACTTTTCCGATAGAAGATTTGCAAATAGAAAATATGAGTGAAAGTGTTACACTACCCCCCCCCCCCCCTTCACGTTAAAGGGACGCTCCCGCTAGCCCTGCATAAGACAAAGAAACGTTTCTGTAATATAATATAATAAACATGTACTTTGCTTTATCATTAACATTTTGTTTAATTCAAATTCTATCATGATTTCTAAACAGCGGACAATTCTCTACAAGGACATCAGAAAATTAGTCAAAAATACCGTCGACTTCATTCTGGATTTCTCTTCACGCGTGAATAAATATGCATTGGTCAACGTAATGTTAACTGAGAATAGTACAGATGTGATGCGAGGTGATCTTAAGTTCAATGTGGATTTCCGAGGTGATTATTACTCTAGAGTACTGGGAGCCAGGGGCGCTGGGGGTGCTGCAGCTCCCCCAGAATGACCTTCTTTCTTCTTTTTTTGGTCAGAGATTTTTGGACTTAAAAAGAGACCCTAAAATGCTCACTCAGGACCCTTTATTTTGCTCACAGCACCCCCACTAACAAAATCGTTTCCAGGTGCCTGCTAGAGACCCGCCGTTTTGGATTTAATGGTGTATGAAAAATAAACTTACAATAAACTCAGTGAAAACTAATTTCATGCTAACAAGTAGCAGGAGGAAAAAAATAGGTATGAATGGAAAATTGAAAATAGCTGGTGAGGAAATCAAAGAAGTTGATGTTGCCACTTTTGTTGGAATCATCATCGATAAACATCTGTCTTGGAATAATCAAATTCGTTTTGTAAATCAGTGCATAAGAAAGAAAGTTGGAGTGTAATTTAGATTGCGACATTTTGTACCCAGGCGCACTTTAATACTGCTATATAAAGCCTTTATACAACTACACATTAATTACAGAATAGAAGTGTGGGGAAGGACTTGTAAGACTAATATGTATTCACAGAAAATGGCGGTCCGTGCTATAACATTCAGTGAATGGAGAACTCATACGACTCCTTTGTTCCAGGGTTTGCGAATCCTTAATGTATATGATTTGCATAATTTGTCAATTTCTACTGTCATGTTTGATTTGTAATAACAACTTGCTTCATACTTTAGTAAATTACTGTGACATTATACAGCATAGGTACACCACAAGGCAAAAGGAAAGTGGGCAATTGCGTTTACCCAAATTCAATTTTCATTGTCTTTCATTGGTAGTGAATTTTGGAATAAATTACCTTTTAAAATCAGATTAACCAGGTCTAGAAGTAGAAGTAGGTTTCGGAATTACGTTACGACACACTTGCTGAGTAAATCATAACTGAAAACGTCCATGCAAATAGTCTGTATATGGACAAGAAATCTATTTAACATCATTACCTTCTACTTTTTGTACTTCATTGTTAACTATTATTATTTTTTAATTTTGTTAATAAAATACCAAAATACTTGGGTTTTTTCTGTTGTGGGTCAGGCTCGACTAGCACATGTGCTATTATCTGGCCCCTTTTACCAACCAATGTTTTTCTTCCTTTATATGTAAATATCATTGGATATAAAAAATGTATTGTACTTAAATGTTGGTGGTGGTAATAAATCAATGAATTCTAGTATTAATTTAACAATACGAAACAAAATTATAATCATCATGCATCAAAGTCAAGAAATCATGGATTTATCTTCAGCAATATCAGAATATCACTCAAGAAGGACTTGTATAAGGGCATATTAACAGTAAGTGGAAGGGAGGGGGCTCTTGTTGGAAGTGGATTTGATCTTTAACCATTTTAGATTTGACAAAATCTACATATTACGTGAAGATTGGCGCATTGATCAAGTTAATCTATATCAGAATATCGAGAAAATTGTATAATAACACATTTCATTTTTTACTCTATAGGTGACACAGCACATTCTTCTCTGGATGCCAGGGTAAATGAAGGTCTGACAAGGTAAATGTGGGGAGGGAGAGAGGACTTAAACGTTGTAGAAATATGATGAGCAATAGAAAGGAGCGATCAGAGAGGCCCCTAGAACATTTTTAAAGGGGTATTCACCCAAGTTGCATAATAATTCCTACAAGAAGAAAAAAAGAGGTCATCACTTTTTCAAATTTGCGGGGAAAAAGGGGTACATCACTTTCTCTTTTTTAAGTCTAGGTTTAAGGATGAAATAGATCCTTAAATTTACAAATTTGCCGACAGCCATACTAATCTGGTATATTCTAGCAATGCCGTAGCGAAGGAATGAAAAGTGGTTGTCGTCAATAGATAATGATTTTGACTCTGAAACTTAGATTTAACATAATGATTACAGGAAGCACATATAATACTGTTCTGATATTTTTGCTATTTTCTTACTGGCAGTCATGGTGATGTTTGTGTTTTCGATGACTCCCTGATCGAATATTGTGAAAGATCTCTATATTTCTTGTGGATTTCCTGTTTACTTTGTAGTGGAGTGAGTGATCCATTTTACCAGATCTTGCGGAAAGTAGCGAGGAAAGTGTGTGCTGATCAAGATATCGAGGACTTGGCTGTGGAACTGGGTTTCACTGTAGAAGATGCAGAACGCTTCATCAAAGAAAACCATGAGCATGGCGTTAATTGGAGAGGTACCCTCAACATGCTGAGGAAATGGCGAGACGGTGTTGATAAACAGCAGGAACGTAGACGACTCAGGGAGGCTCTACTTAGTGCTAGACAGGTTCACCTTGCTAGCACCCTTTTACCAGTAGAGGGGGAATAGGAAGTAAGCTTTCAGCCGAATCAACATCGCTTAAAGAGTGACTTAAATAACGTGTGATATTTATAGCAGGGTCCATGTTTGTAGAACCATCTCATTTTATAATGGGAATTTTAGGTAATGTACAGTTTTTGGTAAACCCTCAAAAACTTTTTGTCAGACTTTTTTTTCTTGGATTTTTGTTGATAAATAGCAAGATATTAGCAATACTACTAAGATGCTGTGAAGATTTCACCTCCTGAAGTGGAAAACATATATTTAAACAAATGAGAGCTAGGCAAAAAGCAATTTATATACCGCGCAAGGGACGTAAACTCCCAGCAACGGCAGCG
Organism: Heliocidaris erythrogramma; assembly: GCA_025617745.1. Taxonomy (NCBI): domain Eukaryota; kingdom Metazoa; phylum Echinodermata; class Echinoidea; order Camarodonta; family Echinometridae; genus Heliocidaris; species Heliocidaris erythrogramma. Next base: position 21,973,377 of record CM046865.1, on the reverse strand, counting down.
TGCATTATACGCATGAAAACCCAATGAGGATTGTGTGCATACAATGTACTTCAAACAGTGACACACATGCTGTCTAGTTTGCAGGCACAAACCCTGCAGTCGTAAAAGAGAGTCTGCGCTGTAAGACTACCATAGGCCATGTACTGTACCTGCTCCTGAAACATTGACACGACCAGAAGGTAGCTGAATTAGGCTTCTCTCAAGACAATGATTTTCTGATAAAGTGTCAAATAAGGGTATGTGCTGCAGACTACATGTTATCTCCATCGTGCGCGTGCGAAGCCTCGAGATTGTTGGCCAGTGGCTATCTAGGTATTCTGGCGTCCGGGGCAATTCAAATCTAAGCACACCCCCCCCCCCCCCCCGTCGCACGCGCAAACTCAGATTAATGATCGTTGTGAATTTAGAAATGATGGCACTACGTGAAAATGAGTTTTGACACACATAAGCCCAAATTTGATGAATTATTGTATAAGCGAGGGAGCAACGCGACCGAGCGGCAGATTTTTTTTCTTTTTCACCACTCGAATCGAAATTTCTTATGTATTCAAGGGAAAATAGCGACCTAGCAATAGATTTTTTTGAAATTTTGAACATTCCTATTTTGGGGGCGCAAAATGAATGAAAACCCTGAAGATATATATTTGAGGAATAGCAAAGCCAGGCAAATTATGATTTCTTTCGAATGTTCTATACTTTGAAAATGCTTTTTACTATGCATTTATATCCCATCTGGGGGCGCACATTCTAACAAGCTCACCTTATGCGGGGAGGGGGGGGGGGGGGCAAAGCAACTAGAGTCAATTAATGGTTAACACTTTAAGAACGCCATTGGGGCGCGAAATAGCTAGATCCTGAACAAAATGATGAAAATTAGAAAATTTTCACATTTCAAACCCTATATAGATCTTTGTATATAAAACACCATTTCGTAGCATTTTGTCCTTGACTGGGGCGCAAATAACCCTCAAAGACCATAAATTTTCTAGTATTTCTCTCCCTTTCTTTCTCTCTTTTGCGTATTTTGCGCCCCCTTCAAGTGCCGCCCAGGGCACGTTCCCCTTCCCCCTCCCGTAGATACGCCACTGCGTAGGGCAGTATGCTACCGTGATTTAGCGTTTTTTTCACATATTTACACTACAATTCACTGGAAATCATGGACGGAATAGCTAATGATCTCGTATAAACATCTTTTGATACAAGGAGAACAACATGAGACTATATTTAACACAGTTTTTTTTTCAATTTCCTTTTTGCTGCCTAAACTACATGAACTTTAACCCTCTGTACCAGAAAAATAGTAGGTTTATCATTTACTCGGAACAGTCGAGCCCCTCCCCCCCCCCCCCCCCCCTCCTTCCCACCCCACACACAATATTAAATGAAAACTTACTTTTGAAATCAACCTGTTTCAAGTAAGGCCTATATCAAGCTGAGCTTAGCCTCACATTTCATGAAAAGTGTAGTCTGTAGACATTTTACTTTTCATTAACTTTTTCAAACAGCATGGATGATAGTAAAAGAAACAAGCAAATAATTCTTCTTTTTCTTAAACTAGTATGTGGTGTATGTATGCCTAAGATTTGAGACACCATGAATTATTGAAACCCGAAATTTAAAAAAAAAACAGACACAATGACGTAGACAGAGGATGGGGAACGAGGGAATGTGTCCACAAAATGAATTGTACAAAACAGTTTTTGAAATCAGAGAGGGGATATTAAGAGAGGGAACAAGGGAAGAGAACGTGAAAAGATGGCAATAAGACCCCTCCGAGACACTTTCTCGCATCTCGTGCTAATTTTTTTATTTTTGATTTTGATTTATTGATTCATTTTCCTTCTCATTTGCAATTTTCGATAACAAAACAATGAAATATATGAACATAAGCGTACATACCATGCAATATAGGGTACAAAATAATAATCAGTAAGCACTGAAAATGAAAATGAAATCAAGGGCCAACGAGAAGCGAAGCTTGTAAATAGCTAGCCCCTGAATTACAAATTCAGATACAAGAATAAAACGTATAATAAATTATGTACACTCATAATAAATATAAATACATATAGTATGAAAGGACATGGGGGAGGGGGAGGGGGTAGGGAAATCGTATATCGTGATCTAAATTTATATTAAAAAAAGAAAGTATGAAATCATAATTTAGGTGATGTTTAAATTTAATTTTAGGTTTTAGGTGATGTCTGTTTTTCACCAGAAACAGAGAGAAAAAATGTTAATGGTTATATAATGAAATTAGCATTTTGTTAAGTTTATATTTTAGTGTAAATATGCTTCTTATTTCTTGTATGTCTCTGGGCAGGGAATTCCAGAATTTTGGGGCATTAAAAATAAAAGTACTTTGTGTGAGCACAGTACGGATTCTAGGTAAATGGTAAAGATTTATCTGCCTGGTGGGGTATCGATGAATTTTGTTATTAACTATAAACAGGTTATTGAGAGCAGGGGCCAATTCATTATTTCGCTCTTGAAACATAAGCCCTGCAAGATTTAGCTGATATATATCACTAACTTTTAAAACATTATTTAAAAAAAAAACCAAGCTATCAGTGTGGTGACGGAAATTGACATTGCTAATAATGCGCATAGCCTTTTGAAGTAATAAAATTCTGTCTAGTAGGTATGATGCACTGTTTTCCCAGGCTAAAATCCCGTAATTAAGGTATGGTAATACAAGAGTTGAGTATAACGATAAAAGAACTTTTGAGGGAAAGACGTATTTCAGTTTGTTTATCATACCTATGTTTCTGGATATTACTTTACAAATATGTTCAGTGTGATACTTCCAAGTCAGTTTATCGTCTATTATAGTGCCTAAAAATTTTGTTTTCGATACTTTCTGTATTTGTACATTATCTATCAAAATTGGTCGTGATAGTTCTGAAGAGGTTGTGCTAAATAACATGTAATTTGTTTTTTCTAGATTTAATGATAATTTATTAGCTTTAATCCATGTTATGACTGAATCTAGTTCTGAGTTTACCACATATAAAGTTTCTATGTTCTTGTGAGAAAAAAATAAGTTTGTATCATCTGCATACATAATGCAGGTAAGTAAGTTAGATGATTTGTGAAAGTTATTGCTATAAAGAGTAAAGGACCTACTATAGATCCTTGAGGTACTCCGCAGTTGATATTCCCTAATTGAGATAAATAAGTTTTCTTTTCATGTTTATTCAGAATATTATTGATTATTTTCCAAGTGGTTTTGGTATCTTTACTACAGTTAGTAAACTGATGTTCAAGGAAATTTTTCTTTTCTCTGCGCAGTAATCCTGTAAGTGTGTTTTTATAATTCAAGTATTTTAACTTCGAGGTATCAGACGGCTTCGCTTTATATCTAAGATAGAGGTTATGTTTTCTATTAATACCAGTTGCTCCATCAGTGACACAATACAAGTCTGAATTATGACTTTGTAATTTGATTCACAATTTAGATTTATCTTACAGTATAGATGCATACCTGATTTTAGATTGCTTCCTCATTGCTTTTAAATTTTAGGCACGTTTCCTACAAGGTACAAATATTTGAAAACTTTTCTCATACTGATGGTCATGGCAATTTACTAACAGGTAGCCCTTTTTAAATGAAAATATAATGATCAAAGAGTAGTTCTCTATCTTTTAGATTTTTTAAAAACATTTCATGAAAATCGATATTTTTTACCACTTTAAAGAGCGTTTTCTTGCATATACAGATATTCATTAGAATTATCAAGCAAAGTTGGAAAAAAATAATATGGAAATGATTTTCATTGCATACAGACAGATGGTATGCCTATCATGTGTGATGTTTATTGATTCCATATAACCTAGGTCTTCTATCATGTCTATCTGGAATATAATTGATGATTTGATTTTATTCGTCAGGTATATATTGCAATACAAACATAACAGGTACCATGACAGGATAGCCCATGAAAGCCGAAATGGCTTATTTCCAGTGGGGTCCTTACCTAAATAGCTGATTAAAAAATACACTAAGAAAACACATTAGTACGGCTACAAGACTGTCGTACACGTACGTCAAGTACTAAGAATGTACTAAAGTAGCAAAATAAAACATAACATTTTTATAAAGTAGGCGAAGATTACATAAATGTGAAAACAAGACTTACTCAACGGAAAAACTGTATACAAAAAATCATAATGAAACTATCGATAATAAACGTTGGTTACATAAGTCATATAATATAGGAAAAAAACATCTGAGCTACAAAAAGGAGAGGAGAAATATAGTTATGGAGTAGACACATTTTTCAGATGATGCTTCAATACCCTTTTAAAATGTAAAAAATTCTTAACTGACTTAACATGATTTGGGAGGGAATTCCAGAAAAGAATACCGTTAAATAAAAGGAATTTCCAATTTTACCTTTCCGCTTAGGCACTACGAAATTAAATTGACTATTTCTAGTGTCATGCCCATGAACACTTGAAGAGCGAGTAAAATTATTAGTAATATAGTGATCTGCATTAGAGTAAAAAATCTTATGTACATGGTGAATTAAAAGTTGTGATCTAAGGTTTACATGAAGAAGGCCAGCTGTTTCAAGTTCACTCTTCCCAATGTGTGCTCTTGGTGGTAAGTGATTGATAAATCTTACAATCTTATTTTGAATTATTTTTAACTTGTTTTGATCCACCTTGCCTAGACTGCAGTACCATGCGGCATTAGCATAATCAAATAAACATTGTATTAAGGAAAAACTTAAAATGCGTCTTGATTTTAAGTTCATGCAAGTTTGATAACGATACAAGAATTTTAGACGAGCATTAGCTTTTTTGACAATACTGTCAACCAAACTTGAGAAAGAAAGATCACTAGCTATATTTAGTCCTAAATACTTCACAAAATCCTGTCTCTTGATGAGTTGATTATTATAACTTATATTGAAATCATCAGTATACTTCAGCCTACCCCGTGAACAAAACAAAATACTTTCGGTTTTACCAATATGTAAGCTAAGCTTATTTGCTGTCATCCAATTAACACAGTTTCTAAGCTAAGTTTTTCCCCGATCAGCTTAGGATCAGTACCAGAATATAGTAACACACTATCATCCGCATATAAAAGTAATTTACTGTCGTTGACACAAACACACATATCATTAATGTAGCACATGAAAAGAATAGGACCTAATATGCTCCCCTGGGGAACTCCGCATCTTATGGGCATAGAATCGGAGAGTACATTTTGCAACGTGACAACTTGACGATTGGTCACGTAAGACCTAAACCATTGCACACATGCAGAATTTAAACCCATTACTTCTAATTTACTTAACAGTATATTATGGTTAACGGTATCGAAGGCTTTTTGCAAGTCAAGAAGAACCATCCCGACAAAACGTCCTTGGGAAATTTCGTTCCTGACAAAATCTAACAGGTGAATAAGACAAGTTTCAGTGGAATAACCATTTCTAAAACCAGATTGAAATTCGTATATTATTTTGTTTTCTTGAAAGTAGTTCTCTATGGCCATACACACATTTCTCTAGGACCTTCGAGACTATACTTAAAACGCTAAACGGTCTATAATTGCTAACATTAGGTTTATCTTTCTTTTTATAAAGGGGTGTTACTTTTGCAATTTCATTTCATCAGGGAAGGTGGAAGTTCAGATAGATAAGTTAATAATGTAAGTTAAAGGTTTATACAAATATTTAGCTCCATCCTTCAAAAATCTGGCAGGTACCAAGTCAAGCCCGGTACTTTTTGATATTTTCAACTTATTTAATTCATCTAAAACAAACTTTTCTTTGACAGGAGAAAAAAGAAAACAACCTTTCGTCACACCCTTAGTGTCGTATAATTTTTGTAATTTAACACTGTCCGTTCCAAATTCATTTGCGTTGCTATCTGGCAGATTACTAGCTAATTTTTCTGCCACAGTTGTGAAATAATTGTTAAATTCGTTCGCTATCCTCATATTATCATGACATAACTCCCCTTGGATATTAATAACATTCTCTTTAATATTCTTTTGGGTTTTTTTACAACCTAAATCTTTCAGATTCTTCCACAACTTTTTAGAATCATTTTTATGCTCATCAATTTGATTTTGGAAGTATTCATCTTTAGCCTGTCTCACTTTTCTTTGCACCAGATTACGTAAAAGTTTATATTTCTTTTCTAATTCTAAATTACCACGATCCTTTTTCATTCTTTTAAAAGCTATATTTCTTTGTCTTATTAACGAAATAATTTCAGCATTCATCCACTTATCGGTTCTTTGCTTAATTCTTACTTGTTTTAATGGAGCACATTTATCAACTATAGACATGAAAATATTTTGGAAAATTGACCACGCAGTATTTACCTCTTTACATTCTAATATGTCAGACCAATTAACTTGAGATAAAACATTATTAAAATCATCTATACAATAGTTTCTCATACAACCATAAAACCTGTACGTAGTTGGGTTTACAAAAATACAAATTATCTTTTAGTTGGCATAAAGTATGCCAGCATTAATTCACCCTCTTCTGGCCGAACGAAACAAAAAATATATGTATATTTCACATTATTCCATTCTTTCACGCGTATTCAGGCCTTAACCACTAGACCACGGAGACGGGTTAGTGGTTTCGGCGACACCAGATTCAATTGACCGACAGATTTGACAAATCTTCAACCTTATTAATTAATTCCTTTGTCGGGGGCAGGTGAGTTTTGAACAAAGACAAGCCGCGTGCCTCAGCTGGATCCAAGCGAATGCTTTGAGATACATGTATGCATTAGAATAATTATTAACAAGTGTAAGGAAATAACATATACAACAGCTTTGGCAAATCTCGTGGGAATAAATACAATGTGAAAGAAATGCGAGAATAACGTTGCGTAGCTCAATCAAAGTTCCCCAGAGCTGTCCTCCCTTTTTGAAATTTTTGCAAAGGCTGAAAAAATCTGGTGTCGCCGAAACCATTATCCATTATCTTATTGCAATGCTTCACAATTTGTATAGAAATGCTGATATGCAAAAAAACATTTCAACTATGGTCTTGATAGGTTTGTTTGTTTTTTTAAAGCTTTTGATCAAATTGATCACATCATTTTAAGTCACAAATTAATACGCTTAAATGTACGTCCATGAGTTATTTCTTTGATTGTTTACTTCTTACACTGCAGACAACAGGCTGTAAAATACAATGGCAGTATTTCTGATCAAAAATTGCAATGCAGGTGTTCCACGGTGTCGTTTTTTTTTTATCATGGTAAATGGTGCATGTGATGATTGCCCTGTCCCTTTTTATAAGTATGTTGATTACATTACAATTGTAGAGTCTAAGAATCGAAATCAAATATCTCAGATGCAAAAAGGAGTTGATTCATTGGCAACTAGGTCTTTGTTTAATAATATGAAACTTAATAGAAAGAAAGGATTTTTATGACAATTTCTTTCATGAAACATCCACCTCAGCAAAGTTTGTATATTAACAAAACGCCTTTGAATAAAGCCAACATTGTTAAGTTTCTAGGTGTTTATTTCCAACAGAACCTTAAATGGGATACACGTGTTAATGAAAATGCTGTAAAAGTGCAATAGAAGATTGTTTAATATGTTACATAAATTAAAACATTTTAATTTACCTACATGTGATCTTATTATTATTACATTACTGTTGTGTAGCGGGGTCGCCACGTGGGATCGTTGTATGTGTTGTAGATGAGAGGTACCAATTAGTATAATTATGTTGAAACAATAACAAAGGAGTTCAAGTCGTATATATATACAGTTCAAAATTAGATGCATTTATTTCTCAGTCCCACACTCAGTCTCCAAACGTGTCATAGATAAAATGAAGTACAGTATATAATTATGGTGTAAACTCAATAGCACAGAGCAGTAGCGATTATTGTGCTATCGCAGATGAATCTCAATCTTCAAGTTCCCTCATGAGGCCTAGACTCTCTTCATCTAAAACTGGGGCGAAATTCTCCTTACAAGGGGATGAGATAAACACTTTACGATTGGTTAAACTACATGTCAATCATTCTTGATATGGAAATAAGTGGGCGTGAAGTATCTGGATGGGTTACAAACAAAGAAATAGTGTTAGGGTGATGTAAGGGGCTTTGGGGTGATGTTTGGTCTATGGAATTAAACTACAGAGAGATTGTTTGGTCTATGGAGTTTAACTACAGGCAGATTGTTTATAGTTTCGTGGTGGAAAGTATAAAGGAATTTAGGAGGGTGAACAGTATGTTGACAATAAGTCTGAGTTGTTCTTGGAAGAAGGGACAAAGGCACCAAAGACTGGCCTTCCGGATTAAGACTTGGGATAATTAAATGTAAACTAGTTGAATGGAATTAAAACTCTTTTAATTACAAGGTAACTACATAACATTACATACAAAAAAGTGTGCAATGTGTTACCTTTGAAGGAAATAAAGATTAAGTTGTGTGCAGATTTTGCTTTGAATTTAGAGAAGCACCCTATGTATTCATCATGGTTGCCTGATCAAAGGAATGTTAATTTAAATTTAAGATACATGTATGTCAAAAAATACTAACTTGTAAAACTGACCGGTGGAAAAAGTGCAATTCCATATTTCATCAACATATTGAATGATTATCATTCTAATAATTTGTAAGCATTCATTGGAATTAAGCTTATAATTATCTGAAAATGACTTTATTAACCAAACAGACATCAGGCAACCATCATGATCTAATCTTAATGTAGTGCAGTTCCACGGTCACGGAGGGACGTTCAGGCGAATTTTGCCAACTTCAAGTCATGGCTGCCGGGGGGGGGGGGGGGGTGTTTGTAGTGGTGGAGCATGTCGAGCATTGAGGACGTAGGATTGGGTCGGCTGCCTTTGATTTTCGAGGGAAGTGTTCTGTTATTGTCAGGAGGCAGTGGTGAGGTTTGCATAGTAGTGGGGTCGGAGGCGGAGGGACAGCAAAATAATTTTTGATGCCCTTCCGTTAACAACCGCACTGTTGTGCAAGTTTCGTTGCTGCTTGGCCGTGGCAGAATTTTTTTTTGAGGGTCAAGGGCAGTTGGGCGTGTCTTGCATATCTGATGTTTGAGGTGTTCTACCATTGCAGGAGGAAATTTGCAGTTGTGGTTTGGGGTTGGTAGAATGTGCCTGGGTGTCCTTCCGTTACCGTGGAATTGCCCTGTTGCCTAACCCTAAGTTGAATATTCGTTTTTTATTTGTAATATGGAATATCAATATTTTGATTCTTATATTTATGTATGAATTTGTTTTTCTTTTTATGTCCATTTATATCTTTTTTGTAACCTTTTTATACAGGTATATCTGTACAATTCGACCTTTGGTCGCCAGTCAGATTCCAATAAAGACCCTTTTCAATCAATCAATCAAAACCCCTCACTAATGTTTTTTTTTTCTGTGTAGTAAAATCTATAGATTAAATAAAACCTTCCAGATCCTGCCCCTGTCCCATCCTCCCTTCCTAATCCTCCCCGCCTGTCACATATATTTTGTCACATTTTATTTTGTTAAGTTTACTCCTTTAAATCTTTACTGTTTCCAGCTTTTTGTTTTAACAATATCTTTCATTGCTTTCTCTTCGATAGTAAGTGTGTATTATGTTTGTCTTGTTTATGATTTGTTTGCTTTACATGGCCATGTAGGCCTATCTGTCTTCTTTTATTCTCCACCTTTTATTTCCTCCATTTCTACTCTCTCCCCTTTTTTAAAATCTTTTTTTTTTCCGGTTTTTTTTTTCTTTTTTTTTTTTTAATTTTTTTTATTTTTTTTTTTTTTTTTTATTTTTTATTTTTTTTTTTTTGGGGGGGGGGGGGGGGGGGGGCATGTTGCCCAGTCTAGTGTTTATTGTATCCCCCGGCAGAATGCCGGAGGTTACTTTGGATTCAGCAGTGTTACGCTGCCGCCGCGTCATATCCTTGTGCGCTCTAATTGCCACATTCCTATTCACATCACATTTCTCAATGGATTTTGTTCAAATTTTGCATGAAGGTGTCTCTTGGTATAATCTAACAGCCTATAAATTTTGGTGATGCTGCCTCCAGTGTTCCGTCTTTTATAGGGTTAAAGGTCATATTTTGATAGATGTCTTGTGTGCACTCTTGTGTGCGGTCTAAATGCCACATTTCTGAACAGATTTCTTTCAAAGTTAGTATAGAAGTGTATCTTGGTAAAGTCTACGCACCTACAGATTTTGGTGATGCTGCCACCAGTGTCCCGTCTTTTATGGGGTCAGAGGTCATACTTTGCAGGATGGCGTGAGTGCACTCTGCAGGCCACATTTCTGGATGGATTTCTTTCAAATTTTATATGGAGATGTATCATGGAGCAATGTACACATCTTTACTTGTTGGTGATGCTGCCCTCATTGTTCCGTCCTTTATAGGGTCAAAGGTAATTTATCCATTTCTGCATTCCTTCTCTTTCCTCATTCCTGCTCTTCTGCATTTCTTGACGGATTTCTTTCAAATTTTATATGGAGGTGTGTCTTAGTAAAATCGACACATTTGTTGTCTTTGCTGATGCTGCCCCCCAGTGTTCCGCTTTTTATAGGGTCAAATGTCATATTGTGGCTGCTGTCTTGCATGCACTCTGGTGGTCACATTTTGTCGACTAATTTCATGCAGATTTTGTATGGAGGTTCATCATAGATTACTCTAGACCTCTACAGTTTTTGGTAATGCTGCCCCCAGTGTTCCGTATTTTATAGGGTCAAAGATCATATTTTAGTGGATATCTTGTGTGCGCTCTGCAGGTCACATTTCTTGACAGATTTCTTTCGAATGTTTTAATATAGAGATGCATTATACTCTAATCTGCACACATTGTTTTGGTGATGCTGCTCCTAGTGTTGACAATAGTCCGGGCCACTGAGGGAGGGGAGGATGACGCCACTGCCAGTGCCGGGGGATACATTCGCATTGCGCGGCAATGGACATTTCTAGTTTATAATTTACCCTTTACCGGGGACCAGCGTTTCTATAAGCTCCGCTTCTTTGCTGGTCTCTGTTTTCATTCTCATTTTCATATAATTACTCTAATGTAGCCTTCACTGTTATTTTTTTTTCTTCTTACAACTCAAACGTTAATGTTCTTTTTTTTTTGGTAATAATCGAAAATGTTTCTGCGCTTAGTTTCGTTGTCAATATAATTTTTTTTAATTGTTAATTGCACAGTAGGTATTGTTCTGTTTATCGCCTTTTAAAATCAATAAATTTACCATCTTCACATGATTAACTTCAGTGGAATGTAACTTCTCCATCTAGTATTCTTGCAGCAACCGTCCAAAGATGTTTTTTGTCATTCCTTTTCAACTCGTGCAACAGAGGCCATTAAGGGTTAGCGTAGGGAAGCCCATAAAGGCTTTGATTTCATGTTCATTTCATTATCTTCTTTTTTTTTTACCACCGATCTTGTTTATTATGTAGCTTGATAGTTCATGTACCAAACATTTATTTGGTTGATGTTGCAGTGATGCTTTGTGAGAGGGTCGGGTTCCATGATATAGACAGATTAGGTCGCATTGCTTGTCTAGCGAGGCTGTTGTAAATTTCATGTTGGTCTCCACATAGTAACAACTTAATCACAGTCAAAACTGTTCCAGCCTTTTCGTCAGTTCATGCTTGTATAAGGAGCGGTATCACAAGCAGGAGCCTCTTAATTGTTGACCTTCCCTGTGGTCACGACACTCATTTGAGTTCGATGCGAAACTTTTTCTCCTCAGTGAAAGATACCAATGCTCTTTCTTTTTGGAAAATGGGGAAATTGTTACTTTGTAGAGGTGTTGTGGTCTAGTGGATAGGTCACCGGACTGCAGATCACAAGGTACGGGGTTCGAATCTCACCACAGCACTAACGTCCTTTGGCAAAACAAAAATCTACATGCCACTCTCCACCCAGGTGTAAATGGGTACCAGATATGCTTGAGCGCTAGTTACTTTGGCAGCTCGGCTATAACCAGGGTAATAATAGGGACTTTTAGAATTGCACGTCCACTTACACTATGAACATGGCGAACAAAGAAGCGGACAAAATATACAGCTCCTCATTGTACCTCCCACACTTGCTCTGGTAGACAATAGAACATCCCTCCACTGCTATTATGTAAAAATATGTAGAACAGGTGTCACATGCAAATTCACCTGTTCTGCTTATTTTATATAATAGCAATGAAGGGATGTTCTTTTGTTACCAGAACAATTGTGGAGGGTACAATGAGGAGCTGTATATTTTGTCCGCTTTCTTTGTCATCGTGTTCATAGTGTTAGTCGAATGGTACGCAAGGACATCATTCTACGCCACTGCGCATGCGCCACTCGCCCTCTCCCTGTCCTCCTCCCTGACGTGTTCACTTCGTTTTTGCGGTGCTCCGAAATCCGACGAAGTTCACGTATATGACGTCATCAGAACAGTTCAACTATTATGCTCATCCGTTGAGTGTGTACTTCCGGTTGACGTCGACGGTACGTACACGTCGAGTGAAATCTAAAATGACCAGAACTGTAGTCAACATGGGCAGTCGACGACGTTGACATGCGCGAATTAGTCGACTGGGACGAAGTACTAGTCCACTGCTTCTAAAAGTCGCTAATGTCTAAGCGCCATGAGCGCTATATAAGTGGCCATTATTATTATTATTATTATTATTATTATTATTATTATTATTATTAATATTATTATTATTATTATTATTATTATTATTATTATTAATATAATGACCCCTAGACACATGTAAGCTAACTAAAAACTACATGTAATAGAAAGAAAATATAAGAATAAGGTAAAGGAATGCTAACGATTAGGCATGTTCTGTCTCCAGATCTGCACCCTAAGCCCAAAACCTTGTATTGGACAAGTTGAAATGGGAGGTCTATTTAGACATTTCCACTTCAGCTCTTGGGATTTTGAGTCCATGTAACATCCCATTTCTGCTAGAATACCAACATGCTGAATGGATATTTCAAATAATAATTCTTCTTCGATGGATACTTTGTTTTTCTCTCAATTTTGAAAAGAAACTGACATTACCGTTGCACTTATTGCTATGCCATGTGTAAGTTGTGGGTATCTAACCGAACAAACTTCAAGTAAATGACACCTGGAAGTATCAAATCATACTATATAGTATTCATAATTGTGTAACCAAATTTGCAGCACATTTGTCAGTTCCCAGATAAGCTCATTACGTTCAAATACACAATTAAGTAAAACCATTCTCTAAATCCAGAGTGTACCGAAACCAATACTTTTATCTTGGGTGGATGTATGATCACATATTTTTTAAAGATAATATATAATTTCATGAGTTGTTAAGTATAGAGCAACTGGGAGAAATCCTCGAGATACGTCACAGAGATGCAACTTTATTATCTTCATTTGTTATTTATTTATTTATTTATTAGAGTTTTATTAAAAATACAGGGTGGGTGCGTTCAGTTATAAAAACTGCTTTACAAACACGCCCATTACTTTTTACCAGATTTTCCTTAAACTTTCATTTAATTGTTTTTCTCATTTTCTCTGCATTTATTAAGGTCATCTCAATATCATGGTTGACTTCCCCTTTACTTGAATTTGTAAGTTTTTCATACGCTTGTTTTTTGCTGTATTTTCTGCTAGCAACCCTCGCCTCCCTGCATAATTGCGTGAATTTGCGTGAAATGGTGAACTTTGTGTTTAATTGATTACAACTTTAAAAATTCACAACGATATGTTTTATTGGATTTTTCACTGATCTGTTTCTCTTATTTTTCTGCTTTTGCTAAAGCCAACTAAATATCAGGGTTGATTTCTCCTTTAAACGAATTATTTCGTTATAATCATGCTCACTTTCATGTATATAAAGGTGCAAGTATACTGATATGTAGACAAAATTAATGACAAAACTTCGGAAATGTCACTACTTGTAAAGTCCACCATCAAAACTACGCCAATAACAAAGGCCAAGGGAAGTCTTTATCTCACACACCGGGAAGGTATCAGAATCATATAACGAGAGAGCATGAACAGATAAGAGGGCAATGTCGCCCTCTTACAACTAGCCTGGCGTAAATCATCGCGGAAGTCGATGGATATCGCCAACAAACTAACAATGACAACGTGGCTGACAATATGTGAAAGTATTCAGGCTTCCATCTTATTTAAAGGCATGCATGAATACAAATTATGGAAATGATACACGTGTTCATCCATTTGTCTACTTGCAAGTTCAAGGTCTAACCCTGAAAACGTTTATTCAAGCAGTTGTATTATGGTTATTTAATAAATGTAAGGGCTTTTTTTTTCTTTGCACATGATCAGTCTTCAGAACTGTTGGATGCTCTAACATGAATACAAATTATGGAGTTGATAGTCATATACATGTTCAATCATTTAATTAGTCTGCCTGCATTAATTCTGTTTGTCCTGCTGAGCAAGCTAGGTTTTACCCTGAAAACTTTTAAGTTTGAACATGATCAGTCTCCAGAAGTGTTGAATTGCTCTAGCACCCGTTGTGGGATTGGTGGGCGGTGGTGTGGAATGATGATCAGATGGCATGAAGTAATCACTCATTTCGTAAACATCACGGTATGGTTATCTCTAGCCGTATTTTGAAATTATTCAGCACGAACAGTAAATAATGCCAAATATTATTGAGGTTTGTGTATCATCTGGTAACAATTTCAGATTCAGATATTTCAAAATACATTTCCTTCTCATTATCATACTCAAATACAAATACATTCACAAAAAGAACATGGTGGAAGGAGGCGATGGTCCCATGAAGCACATAGCTTGTGGTGGGGTGGCCTTTCCAGTACATATTTGCATATACAATATTAAACAACAATTATAACATACAAACACAATCTAAATGATAAAAAAGAAAAAAAAGTGTGCAATATGTCCTACTAACTATATTGTACAAAGTATTTTTTTTAAATACGAGTAAATGTATAGAGTGCAAAGCATGTTTTCATAGAGTCATTGAAGTTGTTCCAAAGTTTTAAATGTAATGGACAAGGTCAACCACTGACAGTGGCGTAACTACGGCGGCCGTGAGACGGCAAAACAATGTAATTGTCGAATTTTTATAAAAAGTGACTTTTTGTCGAATTTGGATTTGTACTAATAACTACCAATGAAACCTTGAAATCCGAATGCCCCCTTCACTGAAATTCATCTAAACTTAAGATTGAAATCCCTACAGTCCAGGCGTAATATGCACCTGATTATGATATGGTCTATAAATCACTGCATGGTTTGGCTCCTCCATATTTGGAGGAGTCATTTAGATTGTGTGATTATTCATATTGTCTAAGATCTCAGGGAAATATAATGTTATCCAAACCCAAGACTGAGTTCTGCCGTAGAATGTTTTCATACAGAGGCTTACCTCAATATAATGATTTACCTATAGATGTTAAATTGATTAATAACTTTAATACATTTTGCAACTTATTAAATAATATAAGAATTCAATTTTGCTATGATCTTTAAAGGAACATGCCTGTTTTGCCAATTCAGGGGGTGCCACTTTAAAATTCACTAATTGTAAGTTATACAAATTCTCAACAACTTATTGATTTTTAAATAATTTCCCTTACAACTGGGGGTATATTTGTACAGGCCACTCCCCCCTCCCTCAAAAGTGGGGGATGTATACCACCCCCCCCCCCCCCGGGGTGCTTACGCCCCTGTCGCACACACAGACGACTGCAAATGTGATAACAATAACCGTTGTCCACAGCTAGTGTCATAAACATACGTCTTTGTAGACTTACATTTCCAAATGAGATACGTTGTTTTGCTGTAGCAACTCTGTAATTGATTGATAAATACGTTGTTCTGCCATAGCTGTACGCAGCAAAACAACATACGTTTTAATTTATGCAAATTATTCAGATATGTGGGCTTTTTGTGTGATTATTTTTTATTGTACATAACAATGATCTCTTCATCAATTCTCAGTCAGAGTACGAAATACTGAACAAAGCTACAAACTGAACTGTACTTCGGTAAAGTTTTAAACTTTAATTAACGGAAAAGACGCTACGTGTGGATACATTGTTTTGCCATAACATGGCCGATGGGGGGGGGGGGGGCACTTGGGACACGTGCCCCCTCCAATCAAATGGGGAAAAGGGGGATAAAAAGAAGAAGGAAAAGAAAGCAGAGGAGAAAGGACGAGAGCAAATGACGATAGGACCCATTCCCACATACCCTCTCCCCCTGAATGGTTGCCTTACTGATGGGCATCAATACATTCACTATACATGTATAATAATGATAATATTTTGGATTTATGTAGCGCCTAATACATCTACGATGTCTAAGCGCCTTACAGAAAGATTATCACCCCTGCTACCGGATTCATGGCTTGCCCACACACAATGTATGCAACTTCTCAACTCCCTGGCATGCATGGGGAGCATTCCAAAGGCGCCCTTTTTTAAAGACGATCACACTGCTGATCAAATAGACCTGTTTACTAAGTGTTCAAATTTTATGCATACTTTTGAAACAAAGGTTGTTCTTGACAACCTGAAAGCTTGCCAGAGGCTTGTCAGACATAGCAACAGGTAATGTATGCAAACTGGATTCCAAGTATTGTAGTTCATTCATTAATAACAGGTTAATGGAATACCTCGCTACTAGGTCCCAGGAAAGAAACATCCATAAATTTGAATCACTTAGTAAACGGGTCTATCACAATGACTTTCACGTCCCAACTTGTACCCATTTAACACCTGGGTGGAGAGAAGCAAAGTAGGTATTAAACATGTCTTGCTTAAGGACATAAGATGTACATTACCCCCCCCCCCCCCCCCCCCCCCAATGTTGCCAGTACCCCCTCGAACGCTAGACTCACATAACGCCTCTAACTATAAAAAAATACTACACAGGATAAATTATAAAGTGAACACAATTTGACATTTAAAAAAAATTATTAATACACATTTGGCGTCGGCTGACATGGCTGATACGTATAAAGTGAAGTAAGTTTTGGGCCTTTGATGTTGTCGAGGAAATCGACAAAGTGCAATCAAAGAATCGAGATGATGTTGGTCTTTCGGTGGCTATTTGTCTTAGCCCTCAAACCGACTCTGAAGCACCCTGGTTCGAAATTGAATAACGTCGATCTTTTGGATTGTGACGTTAAAGGTCGGTCCCGAGACGTACTAATTAATCATATCTGATGGATCTGTAAAGACCCACAAACCCACAAACACACCCACACACACACGTTTGACCAGTACGTTCCGTTGATGACCCTAATTTTCTGAGAATGAACGGGGGGGGGGGGATACGTCACAGAGATGCAACTTTGTGTTTGATTGATTACATCTTTCAAAATTCACAACTTGCCCAGGTATAGATCTCTTTCATACAGGGGCTTGTAAAAACATATTTCCAATAATTATATCTCTAGGGTGCATGTATAATAAAATGTTTTCTTTAGAGAAAATATAAATTTATGTATTGTAGATAGACAAATGACAAAACTTTCGAAATGTTTTTACTTGAAAGTCCACCATCAGAATGTGTCTGACAGCGGCTGAAAGTCTTCAGGCTTTCATGTTATTTGAAGGCATGCATGAATACAAATTATGGAAATAATATACATGTTAATTCATTAGTATACTTGCATTCTGTTTGTCGTGCTGAGCAAGTTAGTTCTAATGCTGAAAACGTTTATTCAAGCAGTTATATGGTTAATTTATTAAATGTAAGTTTTCTTTTTCTTTGCACATAATCACTTTTCAAAACTGTTGAATACTCTAAACATGAATACAAATTATGGAGTTGATAGTCATATACGTGTTTAAATATTTAATTAGTCTGCCTGCATTTCAAGGTCTTGCCTTGTGTAAGTTTGTACATGATCAGTCTCCAGAACTGTTGAATTGATCTAGCACCCTTTGTGGGATTTTGGCTACCGGCTTATCCATTGTCCTCTTGATCATTAATTGGTTTTACATGAGCGCTGGAGCACAATGTTGTTAAGATGACGTGAAGTAATGACTTTAAACAGTAAAACAGTAATGTTTAAACACCACGGTATGATTATCGCTGGCGTTATTTTGAAATTATTCGGCACGAACAACTAATATTATTGAGGTTTCTGTATCATCTGCTGACAATGTAGTGTTAAATGTCATGAACAAGGTTAACCACTGACAGTGGCGTAGCTATCGGGGGCACTTGGGGCCCCTCCCAATCGAATGGTAAAATGGGGATAGAAAGAAGAAGAAAAAGAAAAGAGAGGAGAAAGGACGAAAGCAGATGATGATAAGACCCATCCCATACCCTCTCTCCTTGATTGGTTGCCTTTGTAATGCGCATCAATACATTCACTATATAATAACATAATTATTAGTTTTTCCCGTCCAATTTCGCACTTAGTGCATGCAAAAGTAAAGATATAGGCCATTCAGGTTTGCCCATAGTGCATGAGAAAAAGTAAATAGGTCATTCAATTTTGCGGATAGGGGAGCCAGCACCACCAATCGCCATTCAAATTCACTATAGTTCAGCCAAGATGGTCAATTGAATATTCGTATTCGCTTTAGGGCAACCACATTCGCCAATTGTCATACAAATGGTGCAACCGAGTTCGCCCGTGAAACCCCTTCGAGCTAAGTTAGAGCATTCAATTTCGCCATTGGGCATCCAGTTATACAATTTGTGCATCCAATTTAGCACATGTATTTTTTAAATTATGTTCACTTGCTTTTTCATGTTCACACATTCTTTCACTTCATGAGTTTACTCTTGTTTTAAGCTGGGGGTTCATTCTTTTCATATTCATCACATGGCCCAAGGAGCGGACAAAAGAAACTGTATCAGCTTACTGTCGTGCTCCTTATTGGGCTAGTTGGTAAATTTAAGCAATTTTTGTATGTTTATATGTTATTTCATATGCCTTTTTATCTTTATAAAATTTTTGTAAAATTAAATTTAAGCAAATTTTGTATAATAATAATAATAATAATCCAATTAAAAGTCCACTCCAAATTTTATTAACCGAAATGGAAATTCTTTTTTGAACGCCAAACAAGGTAGCAGCAACTCCCATCTTTTAACGTCTTTTGGTATGACGCGGCCGAGACTCGAACCCACGACCTCCCGATTGTGAGGCGGACGCTCTACTGACTGAGCCAACACATCGGTTTATGTTATTTCATATGCCTTTCTATATTTATTAATTTTCTTTCATTTTCTTTCATAATGTGTATTGTCTTGTGTTATTTTGCATCATCTCATCAATTACATACATTGATTAGAGACATAAATCATAGGGATGTGTACCATATCAGGATTTTCTTCTTTCATAATTATGGTTAACATATTTACTTTTTTCTGTTTTTATCTCATATTAAGACTTTCATCATGTAAAAGAATCTTTTCATCAAAATGTTAAAGTTTAAAGCTCAAAGCTCAGTCTGTTTTTTAGCCATTGATGATTTCACGGGCCAGACAGCGGGCCATGTAACGCTTGGAGAACGCGCAAAGAATGTTTGAAAAAGATCTCGCAGAAAGAAAATAGAACGTTAAAAATAAAGTGTTAAAGGTTGCGCAAACAGACCTTTCAAACATAAATAATGCAGAAACTCGACAAGCAAAATATGAGTTGAAAGGAGTCAGAGGACATTCCTAAAGAATGTAATCTTTAAATGTTTAACAAACAATGTACATACTTATAATTATTACAATATTGGATTACTGTTTACAATCATGTGAATACAGAGCTTAATTGGATGCGTGAGTTAGGAACATGAATACCCTATGGCGAAATCGGTCAGGTGTTCTTCCGTGCTAATTTGAATGCACTATGGCGAATTTGAATGATAGTTTTACACTTTTGCTTGCTCTATATGGCGAATCTGACTGCACATTACGGATTTTTGGCTGCCCTATATGGCGATTTTGAATGACTAGTTGGAATTTTGGAATGACCTATAACGAAATTGAATGAACTATTTATACTCTTGCATGCACTAAGTGTGAATTTGGACGGGAAACCTATATTTTGGATTTATATAGCGCCTAATTAATACGACTACGATGTGTCTAAGCGCTTTACAGAAAGACTATTCTCATCATGGCATCGGCTCCATGCCTTGTTCGCACACAGTGTAAGCACCTTCTAAACTCCCTGGGGAGCATATTTCCGGCCAGGTGCCTTTTTTTAAAAAGACGCTCACATGTGCTGATCAAATCACAATGACTTTCTCATCCAAACGGGATTGAGAGAAGCAATGTAGATAAGATGCCTTGCTTAAGGTCTCCATTAAAACTCTCCCCTCCCATGTTGCCAGTACCACCTCGAACGCTGCACTGGAATCACATAGCGCCTCTGACTATGAAAACAAAATACTACACAGGATAGTTTATAAGGTGAACACAATACATATTTATACCCATTTGGCGTAGGCTTATAAACAGAGAAGGAAATTTCTGGTCTTTGATGATGTTGATACTGTCAAGAATAAATCGACAAAATGTAACAAAGAATTGAGATGAAGTTGGTCAAGCGGCAGCTCTTTGTCTAAGCCCACAAATCTACTCTGAAGCACCCCGGTTCGAAAGTGAGTCTTGTCTTTGGAATGGTGACGTTAAAAGGCAGGTCCCCGGACGTTAATCATATTTATTAATCATATCTGATGGATCTGAACTTTCACATTTATTTTGGGTTATTTCTAGTCAGTTTTAAGCAAAATCAATAATCCGAAAGCATGTTTTAGTAAATGAATCACACACATTTGACTATCAGGGACATACGCAGCAAATGTCAAAGTATTGCATTAAATAGTTGAAGAGAAAATGGACTCTTTATAACTATAACGGACATAACACAAAATGGACAGGGATTTTTACTCCTCAGAACAGGTTTTAAATCTGTACGTTTTGGGGTTCAATGAGTCTACTTTAAGTATTAAAAGAAGCTTATGATCATGCTCTAAACATATATACACGTTGTAAAACAATTAGACTATACATTTTCTTCTCAGAGCTAAAATGTAGCGTAACGGACATGAGAGCTTGTGTGTAACGGATATGACACTTTTGTCTGCTTTAAAAAAAATATATTGTATCGATTACTATTTAGAAGTATTGTCTGTTAGAGTGAAATATCTGATACTAGATACATGGCCGTAGGATGCACTCTGGGAATCTCTGGGAATCTCGGTATTAGAGACAACTATTTCGATTCGACCCATCGAGTAAAAATCTGTGCTCTTCTTACTTCACGGTAGCAACGATTGAATAATATGAATACCACAGGCATGTACCCCCTGTAAGAAAAACAAACAAAGGTAAACGTTTATTTTCAACTTATAGGAAAAAGGTATTCACGTCATGAACGGTGCAACGACGTGACTTTGATTAACTTTAATTCAGAATAGATTTCAAAATAATGATAAGAACCGATACCTTGAAAGCGCACGAAACTCAACTGACTTATGACGCAACAGGTGCCAACCTTTCTATTTTGTGTAAACGGAGCTAATCATATTACAAAATGAAAGGGAAAACATCGTTGACTCATGAGATGAATATGATAATATTATTTACTAACGACTAAACATTTTGTGTATTTATTTGGGTAAAGCATTTTATTGTTGGCAATGTAGACGTTGCCATGTGATGCTCAAATAAGAGGACTTTTCATGAACACCAGCCTTTCACAATAATAGAAAATTACAATGTCCATCAAGATTATATCCCGATACCATCAAGACATGAGTCTGTAACTATATAACCCTGTTCACTGGATTATAAGCCCACAGTGCATTGTGTGCATCATCTCCACTCTCTTCGGAATATTCCTTGCATTATAATATGCTCCGCTCACTATAATAATAATGCTTGCTTTCTTATCGGTCAGCTAAAAAAAGAAAATCATCAAATAATAATGGAGAGAAAAGACAAAGAGAGAGATAGAAGGGTGGGAAACTTTACTCCAGCACCCAATACGTGTTTACATTATGTTGACTTAATTGTAAGGTTAAAGTCGCATTAAACTGGTGGAACTTGAACAGCGCCATCATATGGAAACGTGGTGTTCACTTGATGAAATACGCTCAGTTTTAGCTCAAATACACGTCCAGAAACTACTTTTATTGGTTCAACTCGTCGTAGTTTTCTTAATATTAGCTCAATATCAAAAAGTGAAGTAGTTTCAGAACATTTGACTTTCAGCTTTAATGTCACAGAATCAATCTTCATTTCTAAAAAAAAATAAGTACCGTCATTTTACATTCCTTCAAATGTTTGAGTGAGGACTGCTGGTCAAGGCCTTTTCTGCCTTCTGCTCTTGAGGGCTTCGCGCCAAATTAACCAAAGTCAAAAAGTGAAGCAGCAGCTGAAAGTTCAGATTATTCTGATTCTGATGATGTGACAGCTGTTTTGATTGCTTGAAAAAAGAACACCGTCATTTTTTGTGTTCACTGCTTTCATTTTAAAATGTTACTTTCCTCTCCTCACGTTGAGATTTAGCAATGCAAGGCTGCAGTCGTACGCCTACCCCCTAGCCGGCTTTGCCAGGCTACGCACGTTTGATGTTGCATAGCCTACACGCACATTAGTAGGAGGCCTGAAGACGGGTCTGAAGGTTCTCGCCACTCAGACATTTATCGATGAGTTGCAAGATTTGTCCTCAAAGAACCAAACTGATATTTTGGCAATTTAGAATTAAAATACCTTAAGCATGACAAATGTACATATTTCGACGATTTTCAAACAAAAAATCAGTTTTATTGATTTTGTTACTAATTGTGCATATTAAATCGCAAATCTTCATGGCTTCATGAACGAGTTGGAAACCGAGCTACGTCCTTCGGTGACGTTTAATGTCGGTCCCCAGACGTGAATAATCAGATCTGATTGACAGACGGTTATAAAAACCCAATTATACACACACACACAGACGTTTCATGCAAGAGGCCCCTGAACCTTAAATATTGTGTGAAAGCATAGATATATTGGTTCTGACAAAATTCTGAGTATACTTGGGTTCATCGTTGTAAAGTTAATTTTAATATAGAGTACCGAAGTGATGACGTCACAAAAAGCTATTTTTTCATTTTGACATTTTTTATACCATATCTCAAAGGAACATGGTAAAAAACATCCAGATCCTAAATTTTATGGCAATTGGCTCATTGGGCCCCGAGATATGACCGCATGAATACCTCCTTAGCCCCGTTGAAGTCAGTGTTAAATTGGCATGGTTCTAAACTGTTAAAGGGAGCGACAAGTCACAATCTATGGGCGCTTTTACAGTTGGCTGCTCCTTTCTCTGGATCAAAGTTCAAAGCGACTTCAATTTATCGTGCGCAGCTAATAAAAGTTCGCACATTGACCCAAATATGAGTAAACAAGATCGCGCGTTCTTTATTCCAGTATTTGAATCTCATTGGTCGGTTGCGTATGGAGGGATTCGAGTTAACGATCGCGCGAGGAATCCGGCAATAACATTCCTTCGGTAGCGCACGATTGGACCTGATTGTATCCGAATTTCCCCGAGTCAGGCCAACTGGTCAGGCCCATGGATTACGACTTGCCACTCCCTTTAAGAACCACGTCAATTTACACTGACTTCAATGGGGCTAATTAGATAATCATATAGCCATACCTTGGGCCACCATGAACTGATTCATGTCAAATTTGATGTGTGAACGTTTTCCATCATGCTCTACCTAAATATGGTCATAAAACTACTGAAATACAAAAATCAAAATTTGATGACGTCACACTTCGGTACTCTATTAGCATCTCGTTCGAATGATTTCAGCGGTTGGTGTGGGGGGGGGGGGGGGGGTGGAATTCAAAAATTACTGCAAAAGTACACCATAAAGACCGTAGTGTTTATGATTCATTATGCCTCTGTTGGAATTGAATTCAAATTCATGTAAACCGAACTCTGTGAGCTTTGACCTTTGACCTAATAAATTTTTTTTAGTTCTTCTCCATGTTATAGGAAGATACATTATAGTACCCATTTTGAAGTTCATTGCTCAAATGGTTATTGACACCAAGATAAGGCTAATATTAAAATTTACCTCTATGACCAGATGACCCTTGACCTACTTGCCCCGAAACCTAATCAGTGCATCTCCCCTCGATGATATGTAATATCACCAAGTTTGAATTTCATACCTCAAAATGGTTCTTGAAATATTGGTATGAAGAAAAATCGGGAAGGACGGACGGACATCTTCGAAAACGTAATGCAAAATGAATTTAAATTTATGAATTGTACTAATACGGTGACCTTTTCAGCATTATATTTACATCATACATAGTTCAAAATGACTTTTCATTAGCATACAGAACAAAACATAATCATGAAAAAATCTGTATCTCAAAATATGGATCATATGTAACGATATCAATAGGGAAATTGTGCCTCAGTAAATAACACAAAGTAGATCGTGTAAGAGTATGTGAAAAGAGAGCACTCTTCATAATCAAATGAGATAAGTGACAAAACAAAACATAACAGGATACATAATTCGAGGATCACAGACATCTTTAAAAAACTTAAAACTGTTGACCGATCGATATTCTTGTAGCTCGCGAATATCAATATCCGACTGCGACTTCATGCCAACGGCCATTTCGCATGAACTCAATAGCATGCATAAGGTCTTGTCTGCGATAGAGGCTTCAGCGATTTCGCTTAAGCCTCTCGCATACATGCGAGAATATTTTACGAATTTGGATACGAATGGTAACGATGTGAAAATCCACGAATGTTTGCGATTGACTGCGATACTTACGGAACAGTTACGAAAAAGTTACGAATGTTTGCGATTTATATGCGATATAACCGGAAGTGACGTATTTTCCGCGCGTTTTCACAGCGTTTCACAATTCTACAGCAACTTTTCATGACATTCTCTCCACATTTTTCCAACTGTACACTGTTCACCATGGATAATTCGCAGATATTCGTAATATTCGCATTAATTCGTATCAAATTCTTGGCTGTCAAGTCATTAAGAATGACTTACGAAATATACGAATGAGTTACGATAGATACGAATGAAATACGAATATGTTACGTTACATTACGAATAGTTACGTTTCCTGAAATTTTTGAACATGTTGACAAAATTCTGCGAAGCCTGCACTCGGCTGCGAACCTCTGCGAATGTTCATTACGAAATGCTGGGAAAATCTGCGATTTTTTTTTGTCGCAAAGAATCGTACCTTTTCGTAATGAACATTCTCAGATGTATGAGAGCTGCTTTAGTGTCATCGCTACCAGATTCGATGTCCGCGCAACGAACTGGATGTATTGCTCTGCCAGTCTCTGCAAGCGTTGGTCGGCACGAGAAATGGTTGTGGGTGGATGACGTGACATGTAGTCTGCTGGGTTGTCGCGACCTAGGGGATGATTGATGCATAGCTTGAAGGGTTGCAAACCCTATCTCTCAAGACGGAAAGGAGGCTTCGCTTTGTCCCACACATGGACCAAAGGCTTATGGTCTGTGATGACGCTAAACGGTGGTGCTCCACGGAGATACAAATCGAAGTGATCACTTCGATCTGTATCTTTACGACACCAAAGGCTTCCTCGCGTTCCGTCTGAGACCACTCAGATTCAGATTCAGATTCAAAATACATTTATTTACGTCTCATAATGCAATAAATACAAAAAATGAAATGTACATTCACAAAACATGAGAATACGTATCTACATATGTAATATTATACAACAATTATAACATACACAACAAATCTAAGAGATAAAGAAAAGAAAGAGAGATAAAAAAGAAATATGTGCTACTGACCATAATTGTACGAAGTATATATATATATACTTTCAAATTAATTAATAAGGTTGAGGATTTCTCAATCTGTCGGTCAATGGAATCTGGTGTCGCCGAAACCACTAACCCGTCTCCGTGGTCTAGTGGTTAAGGCATTGGCGTTCTAAGCCAACGACCCGGGTTCGATTCCCGGCGGAGACATTTTTTCAGCCTTTGCAAAAATTTCAAAAAGGGAGGACAGCTCTGGGGAACTTTGATTGAGCTACGCAACGTTATTCTCGCAATTTCTTTCACATATATATATATATATATAAACCCCTCAAAAAAAGTTCTGCAATTCAACTTTGAGCCTTGATATCTTTTTGGCGGCTTTTTAATCATTCTTGATTTTTAGATCATTGGAAAGTTCATTTATCCCCCTTCACATCCATGCCCCATTTGTAATGGTTATGTCATCCTTGAATGTGCAAATTGAATGGCTATCTTGGCTATTGTCTATTGCTTTTGTTGCAATATCGGGTGTGTGTGAATGATGTTGAATGGGTCATGAATGATTCAACAAGTTTATTTCCTGTTTGGTAGATGAAATGTGCCTTGCACAAGCTTTATGCTTGGCAGTGCTTACTTTTAAAGAGTAGCTGTACGCGTATGTTAACATGCCACGTCTATCAAATGTTGAGAAGGCTCGAGCAATCGGCCAAATCGAAGCCGGTATTCCCCAAAGAGAAGTTGCTGCTCAATTTGGAGTGAGTCCCAGTACCATCTCCAGATTATTGGCAAAGTTCCGGGAAACTGGGGATGTCAAGGACAGACCAAGGAGTGGTCGTCCAAAGAAGACAACCCAACAAGAAGACCGCTTCCTGACCCTTTTTGCGGAATCGAAGGTTATCTTCCAGGAAGGACGATTTGCTCGAAGATTTGCCAAGCGACTCTCCGACCAGACCATCAGGAACAGACTTCACGCAGCCAATTTAAGAGCTCACAAGGCAGCAAGAAGACCTGCACTTTCGGCCTTGCATCGTCATTCCCGTCAACGCTGGTGTTTGCAACATCTTCGATGGAACCGGGAAATGTGGCAGAATGTCCTTTTTACAGATGAATCCAGATTCTGCTTGAGGAAACTGGACGGAAGGGTGAAAGTGTGGCGTCGCCGTGGGGAACGCTTCGCTGACTGCTGCATCGACCGGGTAACAGCGTTTGGAGGAGGCAGTGTTATGGTGTGGGGTGGCATATCCACTGAGGGAAAGACACAGCTTATCATCGTTGATGGAAACCTGACAGCAGAGAGATACCGAGACAACATTCTTCGGCCAGAGGTCATCCCATACAAACGCCATCTTCCAAGATGACAACGCCCGCCCACACAGAGCAAGGATCATCACCGAATACCTGCAGGAGGAGGCAGTGACGAGGATGGATTGGCCTGCGAACAGCCCTGACTTGAACCCAATCGAGCACCTGTGGGACCAGCTTGGCCGTGCTGTACGCGCCAGAGTGACAGATCACACTACACTGGCTGAGTTGCGGCAGATCCTTATCGAAGAGTGGAACCTCATCCCATTGCAACGCATCACCAGGCTGGTGACAAGCATGAGGAGGAGATGGCAGGCTGTCGTAGCTGTATTCCGATCTTCTACTCGCTACTGAACTTCTGATCCTTTGCTATTCCACATTTGATGTGCATGTTACTCAATAAAAAGTGCCAAACATTTTGTCATTTGCAAATTTGTGTATTTGTGTTTGTTTTTGTTTCGTTAGAGAGGGGAGAGAGAGTTAAAGAACATGAGTTCACATCAAGAAAGGGGAATGTGTTTGTTGAAGTGAAAAGCAATCCAAGAGAAGAGGAGAGTTTGTGTTGCTTATGTTTCTGTGATAGGGTTACATGGCTGAAAATGAGATAATTTGCTGAGGGGAGACTTTTTTTCCCACCGCAGTTGTGTACTGCTAAGGTGGAAACTTGCAATATTCTGCATGAAACCAAAACACAATATTAATGTTATCACAATCAGTTGCTGATTAAAACACATTCCATCTTAAAACAAAAGAATAATTCCACTTCAAAATCACTGAAAACAACATTTGTCCACCAAACAAGGGATTACAGCAGAAACATGCACACCTAATACAAAATTAAACAAACCAAAAGGAACAAAAACAAAGAAACCAAACCTTTCATTCCAGTTAAGAACTCAGTGTGAACAATAACAATGCATTCTGCAACTTTTCACTTTTGACTTTGCCCTATATTTAGGTGCACTGCACATTCCGTGATTACATAATCAATACAAATGTGGTATCATTGTGAAGGTGAATAAACAAGCTTTACTAAAGTTATGTTCACACGTAGTACATAGCATCGATGCTATGTTAGCATCGATGCTATGTAAGTTTCAAAAATATTTCCAGTACGTTCTGTCTGAACGTACTGGAAATATTTTTGAAACTTGATCGACTTGCTTCTATCACCCACTCGTGACTATTCATCGCTCACCCGCTGCCAAAACAATAATTACTGCGCCACACAGAGTGACCCGAGTATAATTGGTATGCATGGTCAAACGCGCGGAAGTTATATGTCTTCATAAATCAACATAATAACACAATAACAATTCATTTGTAATATCGATAATACAATCAATTAGCAAATACATGTGTTATAATACTTAATTTTAAATAAACCTTGTACATGTCAAAATTGACTTAACTCCAATCTTATGCCAAAAATAAAACACATGCATGCACACTATATTCTCTGGTAAGCACATGTAAATCAATATCTAAAGACCACATCATACTTTAGTTAAGGGTCTGATTCGGAAAGAACAGATTCTCAGCTTTAAAATGATATATAACTCATTGGATGTTCATAACTCAATGTACAAAGAGAAGAATGCACACTCCCTCATAATGTTACTTCTTAATAAGGGTTTAAAGTTTGCAGTCTATTGAAGCACTCTGACTTGCAAAGTGTTGTGCTAAGGTGACAAATGGAGGATTAGAACTCAATGAAAATTTCTATGAAGGGATTATCAGATTGTCCTAAAACTTGGCATACTACATAGACATATCCTGTTTATCATAGTGCACAAGTATCAATGCAAGAACTTACTCCGGGAGATTTATGGGAGATTAAAATGAGACAAGTATTCAGGGTCGTGAAAAAGAAAAGTAATACAACAAAATCCAGAGAAGACACACATAAGTCTGATAAAAAGCTGGCAAAAATACCACTTCTAGATTGTTTGGTGCCTCCACAGTTTAGATTACTTAGAAAAAAGTATACTCTTTCAGGAAATACCCAAAACTAAAATTTGACCATGCATGCCAACCAAAACACATTGATTGATCTCTAACTGAAAATCACACAGTGCGACTTTTGGGTGGTTTTGTGGTGCCTGGTCACATATATAAAAAAGAAAAAGATAAAAAGAAGGAACCCCCCCCCCCCAAACCCCGCCCCCCCCCTCCTTACCACACAGTATACACATTACCCTACTATACCCCTATATACATCACATGAATACATACATTACATTACAGTACCAGATGAAACAGACAGAATGATAATAGAAAAAAAAGTAGGGAAGAGGGTACATCACATGAAAACATACATTGCATTATATTACAGGTCTAGCTAATGATAACACAACACAGCATTCAGAATTTAGTTGAATTTTGTGAGACACTGATTTATTCGAGCTGAGCAGATCATAAGCATGCAGAACAACATATCAAGAAACTATTGGTTTGACAATCTGTAAACATTACTTTAACATGAATATGCTTTTAGTCATGGTGCAAGAACTGCCCTGGCCTCAAAACTCTAGAAGGACCCGGGTGTTTTTATCCATCTAATTCCCTTTCTTTCTCATACATGCATCTCTCTGCACCGAGCATGGCCATCCATGCTAACCACCGGATGCTCTCTGCATAAGGGCCACCTACAGACAAGCACCCCCTCAAATCCCCCCTTGCCTGCTAGAGGTGTTTAGGATGACTCCACTGCTAATTAGCAGACGAGACCCCATCCACACCCCCCAATTGCAAGTTAAGGTCCAGGGATCCCAAAAAGCCACCTGCATCCCAAACAGTGACTCGCACCGCGACAGGCTGGACAGCGTACGTGACCCTTCCCGCTAAGAATGAAATGGTGCAAGATGCAAAAGTGGCTATTACGCAATTCATTTTATTACATCAAGTTCCAAAAGTTCAAACCTTCTCCATGAGTTCGGCCAAAGCAGTTAATGATTAAATCACTTTCTAACAATACACAGGGATTGGGAAGTGAAGGGTGGGTAAATTCCGTTGAAAAGAAGACAAAATCTATCTGCACTCTCAACTCGTCGAAATCAGAAATCGTAATGCTGCCTTTTCATTCTCTGAGAAATCTCAGCAGCGAGACCGTGGGAACCGGCAAAATAAGATCGGCCTCGTTCTTTGAAATCTACTAGACGCCGACCCGCAGCTGCGCGTGTTACATGACACTTGCCAAACCTTTCATGATGCCGCCTGTAATACATTTTTAACAACAGCTTTGCACTGCTGTTAAATGAATTACAGGTCTAGCTAATGATAACACAACACAGCATTCAGAATTTAGTTGAATTTTGTGAGACACTGATTTATTCGAGCTGAGCAGATCATAAGCATGCAGAACAACATATCAAGAAACTATTGGTTTGACAATCTGTAAACATTACTTTAACATGAATATGCTTTTAGTCATGGTGCAAGAACTGCACTGGCCTCAAAACTCTAGAAGGACCCGGGTGTTTTTATCCGTCTAATTCCCTTTCTTTCTCATACATGCATCTCTCTGCACCGAGCATGGCCATCCATGCTAACCACCGGATGCTCTCTGCATAAGGGCCACCTACAGACAAGCACCCCCTCAAATCCCCCTTGCCTGCTAGAGGTGTTTAGGATGACTCCACTGCTAATTAGCAGACGAGACCCCATCCACACCCCCCAAGCTAAGGTCCAGGGATCCCAAAAAGCCACCTGCATCCCAAACAGTGACTCGCACCGCGACAGGCTGGACAGCGTACGTGACCCTTCCCGCTAAGAATGAAATGGTGCAAGATGCAAAAGTGGCTATTACGCAATTCATTTTATTACATCAAGTTCCAAAAGTTCAAACCTTCTCCATGAGTTCGGCCAAAGCAGTTAATGATTAAATCACTTGCCAACACCGTAGTTTGCACAGTGGCTACAATTTCGAATTGGCGCCATACGGGCACCAACCGCCGCCACTGGACAGACTCGGTTGGTGTAACCCTTGTCATCATGACCCGCCTTCGGGTAATTCGGCGTTATTGTGAACGCTTTGTGACTATAATACAACACGAAAACTTCTTAAAAACATACACAACGTACGTGTCACTGTAAAACTACAATGCTCTCAAATAACTTGCATTGAATATGCATTTACCCAACACCAACCTTGTCATAAGCATACATAACGTATGTGCCACTGTAAGACTGCAATGCCTTCAATACCGTCAAATAACTTGCACCTACTAGGGATTAACCGTAAACAAACATCTCATAATCATACACAATTTATGTGTCACTGTAAATGAATGAATGTACTAAAAACAAAAATCTCCTAAGCATGTACAACTGCAGTGGAAAACTGCAATGCCTTCAATTAACTTGCACCAAATATGAATTTACCCAAAACAAACTTCTTATAAGCATACATAACTTATGTGCCACTGTAAGACTGCAATACCTTCAAATAACTCGCACCTACTAGGGATTTACCGTAAACAAACATCTCATAA
Source organism: Heliocidaris erythrogramma (assembly GCA_025617745.1). Taxonomy (NCBI): domain Eukaryota; kingdom Metazoa; phylum Echinodermata; class Echinoidea; order Camarodonta; family Echinometridae; genus Heliocidaris; species Heliocidaris erythrogramma. Next base: position 21,941,837 of record CM046865.1, on the reverse strand, counting down.
TCATACACAATTTATGTGTCACTGTAAATGAATGAATGTACTAAAAACAAACATCTCCTAAGCATGCACAACGTATGTGTCACTGGAAAACTGCAATGCCTTCAATTAACTTGCACCAAATATGAATTTACCCAAACAAACATCTTACAATCATTGACAATTTATGTGCCACTGTAAAGCTGCAATACCTTACATAATTTGTACCGACTATGAATTTACACGCCAAACAGACATCAGACAACTAATAAAGATTTAACACTGAGGTTTTCACTTCCCAGTTTCTTGCACTCGTGTGTGAATTACATAAAATCGCTTTTATAATTGCCTGGTTATTGCATTATTACGTAAAACGCATGTAAATTACATGCCGTCGTGTGGTTCATTAGACCACCTATACTACGTGAGGCACCTAGGGACACAACGACCGCGTTAGCGGAAGTTACGGAGGCCACGAAAAACCCACCTTTTTAGGAAAGGGAAACGTGGTTGCGACCAAGGCCACTAGATGAGGGCGCACCCCCTGTCTCCTCACGCAGTGAAGCTGATAATGTAACTATTAATTTGGTAGCTGATAATCTGTAGTTTGGTAAGTGGTAACGGGTATATATATTTTTCCGGAATGTCCTTAAACAAAATTTAGTTAGGGCTAAACAATGTGTACCCTAGACATAATGCATGTAATGGAAAAACAAAAGCTCACAAACTCTACTAACAACTATTCACACACTCTGAGTTTGAGGCAAGGTACAATAAAAAGAAAAGAGGTAGCACAACATCGGGGGAAATTGAGAGCAGGAGTGGGGGCCTTCCTGCAAGTCACAATAGCTGCATCAATGCGTGACGAATGTCCCCGAGCAATAAGCTACATCCTGCCACCGACAAGTGGACCCGTCGCCCCCGTACAAGCTCCCGTCATCATGCCGAATACATGGATGTGCCCCTGACACACCCCCACACGGCGGCATGTCGCACGTGCCCGCTTGTTCATCGCCAGCCGTACTTCTCTATCCCAGGCTGGTCCTCCTCGCTGAAGCCCCTATAATCTCTGACCAGATATTCCGCGTGTGAGGCAGATATTCATGGATCCGCTGTATTGCTCCCGCCACTATAAGACGCATTTTACGACGTCCAATACCGTTCGTTCCAGCATGGATGACAATGTTTGTCGGGCGAAAGTTGCTGTCTTCCTGAATGAGCGACCAGACTACATCGGGGAGTTGGCGCAGCTGAAGCCCCCTGCGACCTTTCCACTTTACCAATGCTGCCAGACCCAAGCTTGGCTCTCCTTCCCGCCGTGCCAGCTGGCCAGCCCAATATACGATCGAGTCACCGACAATGCACACGGACGCCCGACCTGAAACAAGTAATAAAACAAATCCTCTGGCAGTACAGGAGTCCACATTTATTTTTCGTTACACACTTACTAAGACACTTCCATATTTTAGCTATTCGCTTTATCGTGAACATCATCCTCAACATCTCCCCTGTAACTGGTTTATATAACCATGCAATGAGTCATCCTAAAAGTATAAAATCCCTATGTTTCAAGGGCGTGTAAACCTCATCTGGGAGTGGGAAACATGAATACACCTGAAGGTACATCAACTCGTGTAATCTACCCAGAAAGGCACTTTTTAGGTGGTCCTCCTAATTCCGTCAGAATTTTCTTTCTTTATTCTTTCTTTATTAGTTTACCACCCCTTTCTTGTGACAGTGATTTCTCAAAATCCTCTCATTCAATTTTCATCAATTTTCTGTAAGTCATCAGGCCTATCATGGTCAAGTGCCACGAAATTTTTCAAGGTCATCAGGTCATCGTGACGTCCTCCAGGCGCCATTTTGTGAAATCACATTATCAATCATATCTTCATAACGAGTCATCAAAATTGAACCATATTTGATTAACAGGTCAAGGGTCAACATAAAATGTCATCAAAATCCATGCGCGCGTAATGACGCGCACGTCAAAATTTAGAAATGCTCCAAATCACTTTTTAATCAAATTAGAGTACGGTTCAGGACATTTTAAGCATTTCAAAGTATTCAAACTTTCCTATTCGTGCGCGTATGCGCTCGCCAAGCGCGTACAGAACGTTAAAACGGCGTTTTTTTTGCATAGTTTGTCTTCCTGACACTATTCTTGACAATTTCCAACCATAAACAGCCATTATCGACCTTTCATACTGCCGCACGCGCACGTCAAACTTTCAAAATTCGTGAGCGCGTCAATGGGCATTCTCATGTAAAAAGTGTAAAAACATGAAAAAATGACGTCGTCATTTTTGTATTCATTTGATAATTTCAGTAATAAGTGGTTGATTGTCTTCCAAATTTCGATATGTTATAGCTAAGACAGTTTTCTACAAGATCAATCACCAACATTTTCCATTTTGATGACGTCATCATCGCGAAATTTTCAATCAAAGATGCCATGTCAGAATTTGCCCTATTTGCGTGTTATGTCTATGGAAGATATTTTTTTTTTCCTTTCATTTTGTTTACCTCCCAAGTATCCTGCATTTAGGGCTACAAATAGTGCAATATCAAATAGTCTTGTTTGATATCACAATTTCTCAAAATTGGCTTAGTCAATTATCATAAAATTTTCGTTAGTCATCAGTCCTAATAAGATCAAGTTCCCGCATCTTTTTTCAAGGTCATCAGATTATTGTGCCGCCATCTAGGCGCCATTTTCTACCAATCAACTTATGGTCGTATCTTGACTTCATAACGCAATGTCATTTCTGTTACCTATTTGGCATGGTTAAGGTCAATGTAATTTCAGTCATGGTCATCACCATTATCACCATCATCATCTTCCTCATCATCATCACTTCTAATTTAACAGTATGCATTATTTCTCCCATCTTATCGAATATAACATGGTTTACCATTTTATAATATAATACACTAAGGATTTCGGGCTCTTTTTTTTTTGGTTCAAATAGGCTCCTCCCCTGGCCCTTTCGGTACCCACGGGTGGGGAAGGGTTCTTAGGGTGGTGGGAGGCACTTCTTGAGGGCTGACGTCCCGTCCATATTTCATAAATTCATTTTTAAACATTGAATTTCCGCAGGGAGTAGGCCTAATAATTCCACCAACCCATGAAGCGGGTTTGTAGCTTCAGGCCCAGCCAACCCATATACCTTTCCCTGTGAAGGGGAGCTATGCCGAAGAACAGCATGGCCATATATCCGCATGGCTTTGAACAGTGTACAGTACAGTATTATACACACGTGTTAGATCGTTCGCACGTACGTGTACAGGTCATCATACAGGTATAGAGTTACATCATTTGAAGCTTCATGGTCACACACACAGTTTAGTGTGTATGTTTCACGACGTTCGCTACCGGTAATTTGACACTTTATCAGAAAATCTGATAAGAAGAAAATTCCTTCGAAAATATTTCCATAATGATTATGAATACGTATAATGATATTAATCCCTTCTCCCCTCGCCCTGGGGGTGATGGGATGACAATGGAATGGGGGGAGCTGGAGGGGGGGGGGGGAGTAGGGGGAAGTCAATCCGTCCGTCCTCCCAAGACCCATATAAGGGGGGCATAATACCCCTGAAAATAAAATGACAAATTCATTTTTTCTCATTATTGCATCCTGTACAGGGGACGTACCGCTAATTATGGATGTTACTCTGAGTATTAATAAACCACAGAAACATGGCAAGATCAAATCGCTCCTTCTAGGTCTATGCATGGATATTCTACTCGAACATTATTATATCCATATCATCAATTTTCATCAAGATTAAAAGGAATTTTCTTCAGAACTCATGCAAGCTTTGGATAAATAAGACATATTCACATGATCAGGGGCGCATCCAGAATTTAGTATAAGGCGGGGAAAACAGACCTCCAAAATTCGCTCAGGAGTGTGTGGTTATGATGGGGGTCGCTGCATAATTCTTTGACAAGCAAGAAATGTTTGCATTCTAAAAGGGGGGGGGCACAATCGACAAAAGGGCGGATCGTACATCGTCAAAATGCATACTTTCCTTCCAAAGGGGGGGGGGGGAGGGAGGGCACGGGCCGGAAGTACCCCCCACCCTTATCCGCCAATGCACATGTTGTAAATACTTTTTGATAAAAAATTTTTAACTTTTTTTTTTACTTATTCACTTGATTATTGTGATAATTTCACGGTACGGTGATTAATCATAAACACAGCTAGCGCCCGTGGATGTCCACGGGCTGCTTCTGCTAGTATCTTTATATTTCACCTGTCAACTTCCTAACAAAATAGAACTTAGATACGGACGACATTGCATGCACATCGTTCTGATACGATCGATTGCAGTTCTAAATGTTGTCATGATCATCATTATCGTCATTGTTATATGAGCATCTTATCATTGTCAACATTATCCTGATTGTTATCCTGCACAAACATTATCACATCTTACAATGACCGTTTCACACATTTTTGTACAGTCCTGTCCTCAAGAAGCATCTCCATTCATGGCATTCTTAATTGACTGTCTTCAGTTTAGCATTTCCCCATTATTATGATCCTCCTGATTACAATCATGATCATACAAATTTTTTTAATATAGACATGGAACAACGTACACAACTGCATGCACCTAGTGAAGAAAAGAAAATGCAAATACAATGTCAATGAAAACTTCAGAAATGCAACTCGCTATCGGCTGGCATAGCTGGTCAACTTATGTGTCACGTTGGCAATACTGGGGGAGAACCAAACCCCATGTTCACCCCATTTCGCCGCACCACTTCGTTACACTCTGCATTACCATTAGCACCTTCAATCACCCACTACAAACTACCGGCCATTGGGCCGGCCTGACACATCCCACTATCAAACTCACCGCTCCGCAAAGCAGCTGCTGTCGCTGTGCTAAGTCCCAGCTGATTCAGCAACCGTCTGACGAGGGTAGGCTTGCGACCGCATACGCATCCCTGATCCAGCCCCTGCGGTATCCGCTCCGTGATCATCCGCCCCCGACGTCGACGGCGTAGCTCTAGTCGATGCCCTAGTTGCTCTGCCCGACGCGGCCTGCGACCCCGAGCCTGCTCGGCGGAGACGCCTGTCGTCTTGGGGCGATCTCGCTTCGCCTTGCTCTTCGGCATCTTAGTTCACTCGCACGCCTCGTCTTCCAAAAATGTTCACCTGCACGATTACTAATCACGTCCAATTCCGAGGAGCTAGAAACGTTCCAAATGAAATCTTTGTCTGCCCCGGTAGAAAATTCCAAGAAATTGTGAAGTATAGCCGTGTACTAAACGACGTAATCCAGTAATACAGTATAATTTATATCAAACCAAATAAATCTAGAAACAAGTATCCAACTTCAGAACTAGTCCAATTGAAAAGAGGTTAAATTATATCAGAAGTTAAATTCCGTTGAAAAGAAGACAAAATCTATCTGCACTCTCAACTCGTCGAAATCAGAAATCGTAATGCTGCCTTTTCATTCTCTGAGAAATCTCAGCAGCGAGACCGTGGGAACCGGCAAAATAAGATCGGCCTCGTTCTTTGAAATCTACTAGACGCCGACCCGCAGCTGCGCGTGTTACATGACACTTGCCAAACCTTTCATGATGCCGCCTGTAATACATTTTTAACAACAGCTTTGCACTGCTGTTAAATGAATTATAGCACCACATGAAACAGATAGATTTATAATAGCAGCGAGTGAAGATAGCAACGATTGCGCTCACACGACAAATAGTCACAAGCGCGGTGGGTGGTCTACCGCAAAGCGTCGATGCTTTGTCGCTGGATCCTGAGATTTACTCCTGCTAAACTCGCTGCAAGAATAGTTTGGAAACTCGCTTCTATCTCGTGACTATCTGCGTTCAGACAGCGTTTGGTCTCGACACTATCTGGTCTTCACCAAAATAGCATCGATGCTATCGCTCTACGTGTGAACGTACCTAATGATATCAAACTTAATGATGATCATACAGTAACTAGATAGATATAAATGCTTAAACTTGAATTGCAGAACTTTTTCTTGAGGGGTTTATATATATATATACATATATATAACTTTGCAAGTCCGAAGCAGAAATATATTTTATATATATATATATATATATATATATATATATATATATATATATATTACAGTACGAGTAAATGTATGGTGTGAAGGGCATGTTTTAATAGAGTCATTTAAGTTCCAGAGTTTGGGACCAGAAAAACGAATATTTTGTTGAAATTCAACTGTTCTATGTCTAGGAATATATACATAACTCTATATGGTACCTTAGCAGGACAGTGCTTTGTTAGGAGCATTGTCTGAATGTCCTGCTAATGTCCGCGAGTGTCCTGCTAATGTACAGCAATGTATTGTGACGGAATAAACCTCATTGTTCACTGTCCCGCTAACGTACCATCCAGTGATATATGGATGTCTCTCACGGATTTTGATTTCTAGATTTGTAAGATTTCATTGACTCTATGGACCGCCTCTCGGGGTATGAGAGTACAAACATATTTACAATATATGATTACAAAAACATAAGTGATAATGTACATATACATATCCTACTGTTAGCCTTGTAGTTTAAGATATATTAATGTCATGATGTTCCATTGTATTGTATATCGCATAATTTGTATAACGTATGCATTATTTGATGAATTGAGAAATCAAGCAGAAATAAATAAATCAAATCAAATCAAATCAAATCAAAATATAATATATAAATAAACACATTTACAAATCAAGGCATATAGGACGTTTAACTACTCTACCACTACGTGTACATGCATTCGTCTCCATTTTACTTTCAAAAACAAAACTACTGTCTTTCTCCTTAGGCGTTGAAGAAAAATGTAACATAATTATTCTGACAAATTTGGCTAGTTTTTTTAAATGGCAAGCACTAGCTGAATTGAATAGTTTGGCCATGTGTAATGCACTCGGTCTACTGGAAGTCAAGTTACTAGGTAAATACAATAGTCTCTCTTTGTGAAAAAAGGGACAAACAAAAACATAATGAAATTCATCTCGTATATCTGCAGAAGAACATATAGTACAATGCAATTCATCTGTCAGGCTTGCATCAAACCTACCCTTGTTAACAGGTAATCCATTAGCTCGACATCTGAATTTACTTAAAGTGATAGTGTCTTTCTTACCCAAGACTTGTAAATATTTCTCAAACATCAAATTATCTTTAAACATTCTATAATTTGTACAAATTCTATTGGACCATGCAGCCGCTCTCCACTCTTGAACAAACATATCAGAAAGTCTGACTTTTGCAGTGTGTGATATCCATGCAGCACTAAATCCACCCCCTTGTGCTAACCACACATTCCCTAGTCCTGCAAAATCAAAAGTGTTTGCGATGAATGACAACCATTGCGATTTTGATGTACAGTGTATATCTCCTTGTAAATGCACCAGAAATTTAAAAATAGTACATGAATATTTTGTTTCTTTTCCCTTAACTAGTCTCAACCAGAAACCAATCATTCGACATTTAATATGGTTTAAAATCACCCCGCGTCCAGTTTCACCATAGACTATACAATCAGGAGTACATTTGTTCACAAGCAAAATTTGTCGTAAAAACTTTCTATAAAAAACTTCAATTTGGTCTATACACTCATAACCCCAGACCTCACAACCATTCAACAAAACAGGTAAAACAAGATGATCAAATAAATGGCACTGTGTGTCCACAGCGAGCTGTAACTTTCTAGCCTTGACCAACATGCTATAAAGAGCTTTTCTAGCTTGTGTGACTTGCTTAGAAATTGCCTTTTTGAAATTACCATTATAATTCAATCTTACTCTTAAGTACACAAAATCTAACACCACCATAAATAAACTCAGGGAATCTTCTAACTTTCCCACGGGAGAAAATAACAATTTTTGTCTTGCTAGCATTAACAGTTAAGTGCCAGGTCCGACAGTAACTATCCACTGCATCAAGTGCTTTTTGCAACTCCTCAGGAGTTTCCGTTAAAATTATTGTATCATCTGCATAAAGTAAGCAAGAAAGAATCAATGTTAAGTTTGCATTATCAAATTTTCAGCGGTCAAAAACCTCACTTTCCAAATATTTCAGTCCTCCATATGAGTTTCTAATGTATTCTTGGAAATCATTCAAATAAATGGCAAAAAAAAATAAAAGCGGAGATAGGTTCTCGCCCTGTCGTACACCAGTGTTACAAGTAAAAAACTTTGACAATTCCCCCTGGCTGCTACACATGATTTAGCACTCTCGTAAATATTCTTAATGACTATAAACAGCTTACCCCCAAGACCCATCTTCAACATTTTGAACCATAAAGATGATCTATCAATTAGATCAAATGCTTTCTTATAATCAATGAATGCACAATATAAACGTTTTTTTTATTTTGCAACTATCAATTATAGTCTTCAAAACAAAGATATTATCAGTTGTTGAATAATTAGAACGAAAGCCAGCTGGTTCTTCACCTAACATATTTCCAGAAATTTCAAGAAACCCTGAGATTCTATGATTCAAAATAGAAGTAAAGAGTTTTCCTAAAAAACTGAGAAGAGTTATCCCTCTGTAATTATCAGGATTTGTGTCTCCACCCTTATTCTTGAAAATAGGAATGATAATTTCTATGCACCATTCGGTTGGAACAATACCACTAGCAGGGGGTTTAACCCCCCCCCCCCCCCCTTGGGCTGCCAAGAAAAAATTTAATGTGCATAGAAAAACGCCATCATAATATGTCCAGACCCACACAGTATTATGGACTGTTTTTTTATGGTCTCTATTGCGTTAGTAGATGCCAGGAAAAAATCACTTACGGGGGTTCAAAATAGCCCCCAAAAAATCGGCTCGCCGCTTCGCGGCTTTTTATGGTCTCCATTGGGTTAGTAGATGCCAGGAAAAACATCACTTACGGGGGTTCAAAACAGCAAACAAAACAGCAAACAAAACATCACTGCGCACATACCTCCACCCACTACATTCAAAGCTTGAGCAGTCATCTATTACTCATGAAACGATCAGATCATGGCAACCGCATTTTTAATTTATTAAGATTAGCCTTAATTGTCCCGATATATCCTCACCACAATATGACGTCATGATAACGCGATTGACAGTCCTGATAGTCGAAATTAACAACTAATTCACCAATATCGAGGCTCACTCACCTACAGAACGCTCTGCTCATCACTTCAAAGCACGAAAATTTAAAGGATAAAAGTTATCCACTTTAAACGAATAAGGACCCTGTAGAAAATAAAGACAGAAAAGGTGCATAGTGTTGAAGTGTTATCCCAAAAATCATCTCGCGTTTCGCTCTTTTCTTGTCCGTCTACGGTATCTATATATGTGTCGGTAGTATGGATAATCACGTTCCAAAATCGCTCAATGAGTTTCGTCATGGCCTTTGCCAATTATTATTTCTCTTTCTACTCACGGGGCCTTCGCTCATCGACGCAGAGGGTAAGCTCATTTAATTTCTACTTATTTATCTTACAAAACTAATACATCGAGGAGTTCATTGTGGTTCTCTCTAGTGCGCGCGATCTCCCTCTCTCTCTCTCTCTCTTTCTCTCTTTCTCTCTTCTCCCTCATTTGCACTTTTGCTTTTGATGCGCTATGCGCTTATCCTTTAGCGCATTGCGCTTTGCTGATGCTGGATGCATTTTTTAATAAAGTCATCATTCCTGATGAAGCCCTATGGGCGAAAATTTGAATTCTTTCATCTCTTAAGGGTTGTCTTATTAATCATTGACTTTTGTGTATTTTTCATCAACCAACGCAGGACACTTATTTTTTATATATATATAAATGTATATATAATTGTAAGTCACAGTGTGTATGTGTGTGTTTGGGGTGAGGGTGTGTAAATATGTATATGGTTTTTCTCTTTACATATCCAATATACAACTTTAGCATCATACTTTGCAATTTTGTAGTACGATTTTAATATTGAGCGAGCGAGCGAAGCGAGCGAGCAAACAATAGCAATTACATTGTGATTGCAGAATTTCACAATGAAAATTTATTTTAATAAGCTATACTTTAAATACGTGCGAGCGTAACGAGCGAGCATTTTGGAATACTGGCTATAAGTTACTTTGGATTAGGGGCACATGTTATGGAAAAGGGAAACATGGTACACACTAAGAAATTAGGGTGCAGTTGGGGTGCAGATTTGCGCGCATCAACTCCGGGTGCATAATTTCGACACTGACATCGGATCAATGTATCATGTTTTAACTTATATTTTAGATAACAGTCACTTCACTTTTGAGTTTTATTCTCAAATTGCATCTCATAAAAAGTAGGGAATTTGTAAATAATGAGAGACGCATATTGCATTAAGAATTGAATGAGACAATAAAAAAAAACCCCGCTAATTTCAAATGACCAATGGACATCAAGACAGACAATATGACAACGTGCAGATACATGGCTGCGGCAACTTTCCCTTTTTTTTTATACAAGGTAAGGTTTCAATATTATTTTCTTGCTTGAGATATTGGTAAAATATTTTATATAATATATTACGCTCTCAATATTTATATTAGTTTTAGTCCACATAATTGGCAACGTAACGAGTACGAGTACGATCAACCAAGGCCAAGCTGAAACACCACATATCACACGCAAACTTAGTGCACGCAAAAGTAAAGATAGGCCATTCAATTTTGCCCAATTTTGCATGAGAAAAAGTAAATAGGTCATTCAGTTGCCATTCGTATTCGCTTTAGGGCAACCACATTCGCCAATTCATACATAGTGCAACCAAGTTCGCCCCTGAAACCCCTCGAGCTAAGTTAGAGTATTCAATTTCGCCATTGGGCATCCAGTTATACAATTTGTGCATCCAATTTAGCACATGTATTTTTTTTTACTTGCTTTTTCATGTTTACACATTCTTTCACTTTATGAGCTTACTCTTGTTTTAAGCTGGGGGGGGGGGGGGGGGGGGGGGGAGGTCCATTCTTTCATAATGTGTATTGTCTAGTGTTATTTATGAATGTTCTTTCATAATGTGTATTGTCTTGTGTTATTTTGCATCATCTCATCAATTACATGCATTGATTAGAGACATAAATCATAGGATGTGTACGATATCAGGATTTTCTTCTTTCATATGGTTAACATATTTACTTTTTTCTGTTTTTATCTCATATTAAGACTTTCATCATGTAAAAGAATGGTGCTTGGTGGCATACATTATTATTGAAGGTTTGGGAGAACGCGCAAAGAATGTTTGAAAAAGATCTCGCAGATAGAAAATAGAACGTTAACAATAAAGTGTTAAATGTTGCGCAAACAGATCTTTCAAACATAAATAATGCAGAAACTCGACAAGCAAATATGAGTTGAAAGAAGTCAGAGGACATTCCTAAAGAATTTAATCTTTAAATGTTTGACAAACAATGTACATAATTATAATTACAGTTGTACACAACAAGTACAACTGTACACAACCATTCCAAGATTCTAACAAGTAACATTACAACTGACCGTTACAATAGTTACTCTAACTTTGTTAACGTCAGCAGTTAGATATTGCTATGATCCACTAGGCAAAAAATGAATAAGAAGGAGGTGTTACTGAATACTGGTCCAACAGTTTTCTAACCAACAGGTTCCAGGCTCTAATGTTTTGATGAACACATGTAATCGATCTATATAGAAAAAAAAAAGATGTGACTTATAATACATGTATTGTAAAATAATGTCCTTGTTTTTGAATAAAATAAAATTTCAATGTTTTTTACGAAGAGTGGCTCTTTATAAATGGGAAATACACAATTACATTGTACATTTACTCATTTTTCTAGGACCCAGTGGTACCAACGCCGACCCTTGTCATTCAGGGAAACCCACTGACTAGTAAAGACATCTGCATCCACATGGTGAAGTGCTGTGCTTATGCAGTACAGTTTTTCTTGGCTGTGTGGCTGCGTTTGCTGCATTTTACACATTTGGAGTCGAGTACCCACAACATGGTAAGCGGACATTGCTGTTCTACCAACACTTCCTGGCTGGACTCCATCATACAAAACCACTTCCATCTAATTAGGTACAGCGATTCATAAATATGATGTCACTTTGAAGCCAGGATGGAAGCATGTATTTTCATGATTTTTTTCTGCATTAAACATACCAGAATACTCAATTTATCATCATGTTGTCCCCTTCCTATATATGAGGTTAAAATGGCATTAAACTGGCAAAATTTGAACAGCGCCATCCTACAGTAACCGCTAAATTGAGATTTATAATTTGAAAATTAATTGCATTTTATTTTGAATTTTGTCTAACAGCTGTTTGGAAAATAGGCACATTTTATATTTAAAACTATTATTTTTGACATTGCACATGTGGAAAATTGCCTACAGATACATTCTAAGCTTCTATAAACTAGAATGGGGCATGATGGGAAAATTAGAGGCACACACAATTTTCAAATCCTGTTGAAAGATGGCGCCCTTAGGAGCTTCATTTTACTGTCACTTTAACATAATTTTATAGACTTTTTTTTTACATTTGAAAAGTTAAAAATTCTAAGAATTTGAGTGTTGGAAATGCAATCTCTGTCACATGGAATTTCCTGTAAGGGGGGGGGGGTAGACATTTACTGTCATTTCTTTACGGATAAGAGTTAAAATTAAGCAAAAATTAGGATGTGTTTGCATTATTAGTATAGTCTTTTGTACAGTTTTCTTATTTGTTTATACAATGTATACAGTTTCTTGCCACTTGACAGATGAACATGTATGGTTTTAGTTTATATTTGCATGAATATGAACAACTGAAATAAAAATGGTTAAATTTTTCCTGTTTTTGTCACATGCCCCATGTGCCAACTTATTTAAATTTGCTGTTATTTCTTTAGGAAAGAGAGATAAAAGTAACCAAAAATTAGCATGTGTACATGTTTGCATTATTACAATAGTGCCATTGTCTTTTGTACAGTTTTTATATTTTCTATACATTGTAGAAATACAGTTTCTTTCCACTTGTCTGATGAACAAGTTCATTTTTATAATATATTTGCATGATTATGAACAACTGAAATAAAAATGGTCAAATTTTCCTTGTTTTTGTCACATCCCTCATTTGCCAACTTTATTGAAATTGTTATGAAGAGATAAAGCATAATCAACATTTCTTTCTTACGATGTCTGACCGTGAAATGTTTTTGTCAGTGTTGAAGGTCAGAACTTGCTCCGATCATTTAAAGTAAACCAGTATTCTGAATGTATTTACAATCTAATACTAAAACAAAATGAAAACAGTTTAAACAGGCATGAGGGTGATTCTAGTATGTGCATGTGCTTCTTGGCTATTAGCAGTTAAGTACATGTATTTCAGAATGGGGCACTATGCAAATTTATGTATCATGGATGACACATAAAGCAATATTATTATAGATACATTAGGTTAATGCATAAGGAAGTAATATTAAACACTTTTGTTTCACAAAAGATATTTTTCTTCATAGCTTAATAACCAAATTGGTGTGTGTGTGTGCGTGGGTGTGGGTCTGTTTAGCAGTATGTCCGAGGACATTTTCGGACAGAGAACAAAAAAAAAATCATGACAACAATGGTCCTCGGAAGCCGGACAATAGTCCTCGAACGTCGAACAATGAATTTGTGCTTTATTCCGTCGACTGTCCAAGGAAGAGGAACAATAGAGGAACAATACCTGTCCTCGGAAGTAAAGCCATGTAGAGCTGGGTGTGTGTGTGTGTGTGTCTTGATTCATTTTTGACAAAATTGAAACATTGTTAAAGAGTACCTTTAAGGTAGGCTGACTACTGGATGTAATTTAATGTAAATACTTTCATTTTTATACGATAGTTTTCAAAAATGTGTAGAAAATGATTCAAGCTTGCTCTGCATGTTTCCAAAGTAGATCAAGTGACATTAGCATGAATTTGAACTCAAAGCTATAGCCTTGTTAAAGTTCATTGTTTTCTAAATGTTTAAGTGAACTTAACTTACCGCTCGTGTATGGAAAAAAAAATAATGGCAGAGTTGAGGTGACTGTGCAGATAGTGCAAGTTACAGGCTTACTTTAATGTAATGTGTGAATGTCGCATTGATCACTCTTGTTGTAAATAGGAAGTCCAGAATTAGGACAAGCAGGACATACTGTGGAAAGTCTCTATAACGAGGTCCATGGGACCATCAAAAATACCTTGTTATATGAGGTTAAGAAAACAATAGAATATATTGTAATGTCAGACCTCTTTATACTGAGTTTCCACTGTATTATGATGGTACCTAAAGCACTACCCAAGCAGAAGTAGCTTCATGTGTGCCAACAATATTACAATTTTTTTTCAATTAATCTAAATTTTGAAATGAATAATAATACACTGAATATTTCATGTATTATTGTTCATTTTAAAATTTAGATATTTGTGTCAGAAATCAAAATCTAACCCCCCCCCCCCTGAAAGAAAATGACTATAATCTTGTATAGTATTATTTTGTATATCTTGTTCTCATCTTGCAGTTTTGCTTTCTTTATAATGACCACTCTTACCACCTAAAAATAACCTTGCACAAAATTCATTGTTTACTAAATTTTACAATTAGTTAATTTTATTCATGTTAATGTGTGCATTATCTTACTGAATTCGTATACACTAAAGTTGCAATATATTTTTTCTGCATGACTTTCGTCAACCAAAGAGTACTCTCGTGTGTGTGAACATGTAGTGTATTGCCAAACAGTATTTTTTTATGACGTATTCAAAGTTTGCCAACCTTGAAGCAGTTTTCTTTAATACTTACTGTCTGTATTGTAACTACATTGTTCTTGTATTGCTGCATGAAATGTCTAAAATATTTGCCAATATATTTTATATGAATATTCTGTCAAATATTTTTATTTATTTGATATCTATTAATTTTTATATTCATGAAATACATATATGTACCTGTATCATCCTGCAACTCTTTAAAAAATGCTGAAGGCAAGTCATATGTTATGCATGTATAAATGTTAATGTATGTTTCATCCTGCAATTCTTTAAACAATGCTGAAGGCAAATGATATGTTATGCATGCATATATGTTAATGTATGTTTCATCCTGCAATTCTTTAAACAATGCTGAAGGCAAATGATATGTTATGCATGCATATATGTTAATGTATGTTTCATCCTGCAATTCTTTAAACAATGCTGAAGGCAAATGATATGTTATGCATGCATATATGTTAATGTATGTTTCATCCTGCAATTCTTTAAACAATGCTGAAGGCAAGTGATATGTTGCCTTCAGTAAATATGTTTTTTTCTTATTTCATTTTTTAAACGTTATATGTGTAAGGGAAGTTCATAACAGCTGCCATTAGATTGTGGTAATACATTTATTAATTTCAATAAAGCAAAGTTTTAATTGTTACCATTTATGACAGGTTTTTTCACCCTATTATTTTCTTTTGAAATGTAGGTAAGTGAGGAAGGATGTGACAATAGAGTACGGAAGTGCTGACGTCATATTCGCTCGTCGTCCGGGATACTGGTTCCAAACAACAGAGCCCGCGCATCAGGTTCTCCACGAAATCATTCAAGCAATGTGCTGGAGCAGGGCAAATTCAGTGTTTGGCGCTGGTGTGATCACCGCGCCACTGTTTAGCACAAAATTGTTTAGAACCAGCAACCTTGATAACTTGGCCGGTATGATCTAGTTATGTTCACTCTAGTTCTGTCATGTGGAATAGCTTACCTAATTATGTTAAAAAATGTTAAAAAATGTTTAAAAATTATGTTAAAAATTCACACACCATTTTACAATTTGTTAATACCTTTTGGCATTCTGTTAAAATTAATTCCCAAAATGCTGGTCCTTAATTTAATTTTGTAGTTTATTGTTACTCTAATTTTATTGTATGTATATTTTCATTTGTACTTTTGCTGTTTATGTATTTTTGTTGTAGGGCCCCAGTGAAAAACAGTGCATTGATCACTGACTGGGCAACCCTACTAAAATAAAACGAAAAAAAAAAAAAAAAAAAAAAAATGACGTCACACTTCGGTACTCAATTCGGTACTCAATTAAGGGTGCTGCTATTGTACCAGCGGTCTGCACCCTAATTTCTTAGTGTGTATAGTATAGGTTTTCTCGGACAATTTTGCACTTTTATCAGTCAATTAAATAAAATGCTCATTCAATTTAGCAAAAGTATCGTTTAACGCATCTTCTGTCATTCAAAAATGCGTTTAAGCAAAGAGCGTGAAGAGGGAACATGGGACACTCTCCCGATTTTGTACAGGGTACGATGTAACGGCCCTGGTGTGTGTGTGGATGTGATCTTGTATAGCCGTAAGGGTGAGTGTCTGTGTGTGAGTGTGCGTTTGTTTAGCATTATGTCCGAGGACATTTTCGGACAGAGAACAAAAAAAAAAAATCATGACAACAATGGTCCTCGGAAGCCGGACAATAGCCCTCAAACGTCGAACAATGAATTTTTGCTTTAGTCCGTCGACTGTCCGAGGACGAGTAACAATAGAGGAACAATAGTTGTCCTCGGAAGTAAAGCCATGTAAACGTGTGTGTGGGGGTGTGTGTGTGTGTGTGTGTGTGTATTTGAGGGGCTAGTGGCACTGGGTCCCGACTTTTACAAGTACCCGAAAAGTGCCTCTTTCTTTCTGATAAGTTTGATAAATGTTGCCCGACTTTCTTTAAGTTATGGGCACGTTCAAGCGAGTGGAATGAGACATCTTTTGCTGTGGGAGGGGAGGGGCATTGTACCCCTCTTGACTGCAGCTCCTCTGCCTTACATTTTACTGGTACATGTAGTAATACGGGTACTTGTTACTATTTAAAACTATATATATGGCTCTTTTTGTAAAAAGAAAAAGTGGGAAATTTGGATTGTGCTCATTACAAGAGGAAGGGGCGGGCTATCAGAGGGGCATTTTGATATCAGATCTGAATGGGTACACTCATATCAGTTGGAGAAAGAGCACTCATTACAGAGCAAAAGGGGCAGACTTGAAAGGAGCAAATATTGTACAGGTCTTTCTAAAGGGGCACTTATCAGAAGGGGAAATTGCACTTTCTAGAAATGAAAAGGGGGAACTTTTGTAGTAAAAAGGGGCAGTTATCAGAAAGCAGAAAATTTCAGAAATAACAAAGGACATTTTTGGGGTACTTGAAAAAATGGAGGGGGCGTTGCACCTATAACAGTCAAGGCCCCAAATCAACCTGTATCATTAGATATTGAGAGCACAACAATTGTCATTGTGCTTTGCAGCTGAAATCCCAGAACTGCTCTTTAAATGAATCATTAATGACATTGAATAGTAAAAGGTTGGCAGAAATGACAGGTGCCATGCACAATGGTATTATTGTTTTCTGAATTTCAATACTGATACACACAGATTTTGTGGCCTTCATTTTTCAAAAACCTGTTAGCGTCAATTTAAGTGAAAGTCTCATTCTGTCATAACTTGAGTTATAAATGATCAAAAGTGTTAACCTATTTTTTTAAAACACCTTGTACATTTGTACGCGTACCAATTTATGCATTTGATATCAATGAAACCCAATTAAACTATGTAGGGTAGGCCTACCACACAATGAACTTTAAAGATTTGATTCAATTTCAAGAAACAATGTACTAAAATCTGGTTTTGATCTTCATTTTTATTGCATCTTCAGAAAATCATAACAGTGACAAATTTTGACAAAAGTCAAAATGTCACAATTATTAACAATTTCAAGTCAGTTTCATGGCAATTTCAAGGCAGTTGACAATGTTACAGAGCATTCAACGTGAATTTTGTTGTTGTTGACTTGCTGTTTAATTTCCTGAGGGCATAATCATACATATTTATGTTCCACAGTAATTCAACAACCCCCCGCCCCCGCCTGCGTCTTTTTTTTTTGTAACCAAGCCTAGGCAGATTTCGCATTTTTCCATAAATATTCATGACGCAGGGTCGGGAAACGGTTCCGATTGGTCTTCATGACAGCACGGTCGCGGGGGAAAAAGTCCCTGGCCTGCACGCACGTACACATATTATGATCGTATGTGTTCAACGTGTACGCCTAGCCTACGTTTTTGCACTGAATCTATTATCGATCTAAGTTACATCTTAGACTTAATATAAGAGTTAGAATTGCCTCCACGTATCCCTCAAAATGCTGGCCTAATAATAGACGTGTGGTAGACCCAACTTCAAAATGGAATCGGAATGTGATGGTGTGATATCATCAAATTTGCAGCTATGTTTAGCCAAGACTCTAACTACTCTAGATCTACTCTAGCCCCGGGACTGCCCATCGCAGCCCGAACACTACGTGTTCGGGCTGCCGCAGTAAGATCTACTCTAACTAGACCAATTTTGTTACAATTTTCAATTTCAGTTAAGTTTAGATTAAGTGAATGTTATTTTAAGGTCAATGAGCATGATGAGTTAGACCTAGATCTAATCAGTAAATGATTGATGATGGGGGTAGATCTACATCTAGATGATTTAAGATCTACCTACAATAACTAGTTACGCACTTTGTTTTAATCAGCTAAAAGGTCACCAAAATAATTTGTTTTCTTGGTAGGGCCTACTAACGTTAGTAGTATTGAAACGTTAGTAGTAGTCTGCTTCTTTCAGTCCTGAAGACTCTTGCAGTTCTTCTAACTCGGGGCAATGTGCGTTACAGGAGCAGGTTGCAAGTGCTAATTACAGTGTGCATGCAAGGAAATTTAATTTCTAACGTGAACAGTAAGACTCTAACGTTGTTAGACCTAGCCTAGAGTCTGTGTCTTGATTCTGCATATTGTTGTAAAGTTCATTTGTGGATGGAGAACATTACGATGGGCAATTGTCAATATACGCATAGCCTAGGCCTAGACCTATTTTCAGAGTAATGCCAGTGGCAGTGTCAATTTTGGTCGGAAAAGGAGGGTGCCTCAAAAGAGCTAATTACTAAATTAGATCTACGCACATGCAATAAATTAATGCAAAACTTGATTTTGAAATTGACTGCTCAATCCATTTTTTTACGTGTCACATTGCATAGGTGGGTACCGGGTGTATATATTGAGAATTAAACAATACATACATGCGTGTAGGCTAGGCGCCTACACGTTGAACACAAACGATCGAAATATAGCGTTGCACGTAATATGAGTACGTACGTGCAGGCCAGGGACTTTTTCCCCCACCGACCGTGGTTTCATGAAGACCAATCGGAACCGTTTCCCGACCCTGCGTCATGAATATTCATGAAAAAATGCGAAATCTGCCTAGGCTTGGTTACAAAAAAAAAAGACGCCGCCCGCCTGCGTCTTTTTTTTTGTAACCAAGCCTAGGCAGATTTCGCATTTTTTCATGAATATTCATGACGCAGGGTCGGGGAAACGGTTCCGATTGGTCTTCATGAAAGCACGGTCGCCGGTACGTACGTACGTACGTGGGGGAAAAAGTCCCTGGCCTGCACGCACGTACGCGTATTATGATCGTATGTGTTCAACGTACGTGTAGGCGCCTAGCCTACGTTTCTGCACTGAATCTAAGTATTACCGATCTAAGTTAGATCTTAATATAAGAGTTAGAATTGCCTCCACGTATCCCTCAAAATGCTGGCCTAATAATAGACGTGTGGTAGACCCAACTTCAAAATGGAATCGGAATGTGACGGTGTGATATCATCAAATTTGCAGTTATGTCTAGCCAAGACTCTAACTAGGCCTACTCTAGATCTACTCTAAGTAGGCCTAGACCAATTTTGTTACAATTTTCAATTTCAGTTAAGTTTAGATTAAGTGAATGTTATTTTAAGGTCAATGAGCATGATGAGTTAGACCTAGATCTAATCAGTACTAATAAATGATTGATGATGGGGGTAGATCTACCTACAGTAACTAGGCCTAACGTTAGTTATGCACTTTGTTTTCATCAGCTAAAAGTAAAAGGTCACCAAAATAATTTGTTTTCTTGGTACTAACGTTAGTACTACTATTGGAACGTTAGTAGTAGTCTGCTTCTTTCAGTCCTGAAGACTCTTGTAGTTCTTCTACTAACTCAGGGCAATGTGCGTTACAGGAGCAGGGTGCAAGTGCTAATTACACTTTACAGTGTGCATGCAAGGAAATTTAATTTCTAACGTGAACAGTAAGACTCTAATGTTGTTAGACCTAGCCTAGAGTCTGTGTCTTGATTCTGCATATTGTTGTAAAGTTCATTTGTGGAGAACATTACGATGGGCAATTGTCAATATACCGGTACGCATAGCCTAGGCCTAGACCTATTTTCAGAGTAATGCCAGTGACAGTGTCAATGTTGGTCGGAAAAGGAGGGTGTCCTCAAAAGAGCTAATTACTAAATTAGATCTACGCACATGCAATAAATTAATGCAAAACTTGATGGCAATCCTAGGTTTTAGGGGTCTAAATTATTTTAGGTTGCTAACTAGGGTTAGGGTTAGGGTTAGGGTTAGGGCATAGATGAGCTGAAGTTAGCAACCTAAAATAAGTTTAGACCGCTAAAACCCAGGATCGCCAACTTGATTTTGAAATTGACTGCTCAATCCAATTTTTTACGTGTCACATTGCATAGGTGGGGTGAATATGTTGAGAATTAAACAATACATACATGAACGTAGGCGATTAGCTACACGTTCAACACACACGATCGAAATATAGCGCCGCAGTAATATGCGTACGTACGTACGAACAGGCCAGGGACTTTTTTCCCCCCATGCACCGACCGTGCTTTCATGAAGACCAATCGGAATCGTTTCCCGACCCTGCGTCATGAATATTCATTAAAAAATGCGAAATCTGCCTAGGCTTGGTTACAAAAAAAAAAGACGCCCCCCGCCTCCCCCCCCCCCCAAAAAAAAGCTGACATCAATACAATTTACATTGAAAGTGAACAATTCACAAAAGAAGTATCTCACCACTCTTTCCAGGAGATTAATTTAGTCAAAGTGTGAAACTGTCAAGAGTCCATTGATGACCATTAATTCTTGAAGATTTTAACACCACATCTGATAAAAATTTATGACATTCCTTATATCTGTGTATATTTTGGCAATTCCTACTGCTGCAGGAGCAAGTTACTGAAAGATAAACAGTGCATCCAAGATAAAAAACAACAACCTTAAAACAAAATGTGCTCTATTGAAAATAGTTATCTTTTCACATAAACCAGAAGTACATGTATTAAGCTTTTAAAGGATACCTTGATGGCGTCCATCCATATATGCTGTAAAAAGTAAATGGTATTTTACATTGTCATCAATCGCAAAAGTATGGTATAGAGGTCAAATAAGGCATAAAATATGATTATGGCAAGTTTCCCCCATACATGATGGGGAGGTGGGGGGGGGGGGGGTGACCGGTGAGGGAACGAAGCAACCGAGCGGGGTGGGGTGGGAGGGGAATATCCCTCTCCCACACAAGGGACTTGCGTCCAAAACGTTTTTTCTGTGTGATTAAATGTTGTTTATAGCCACGGCAAATACAACAAAAAATTAATAATCATAATATAAAATATTCAAATATGTGTGTAGTAAATTATTTGCAAAGGCAGGGAAAAGAAGGCAGGTAGACAGTTTGTTGTTCAATGTTCGAAGAAGTTAATATAAATTTCTTTTGCACGTAATGTCAACGTAGTCGCTGTTAAGTTTACCTACCCAACGCTGTTGGGCGCCCTTCCCCATGAGGCCACTTCCGTTACATAAAAATAGGGGGAGTGTCCCATCTTCCCTTTTCACGATCTTTGATTTAAGTCTTTCAATTTATCGTTTCGCGCAAGGGATTTCACATTGGTATCAGTAAAATTAATTTCCCGTGCATTCAAATTAGCACGTATGTAAGAATGAGCAAATTAATGAACAGTCAAATTCGGAACATGTTCATTCAATTTAACACGCAAGTTATTAACCTTCCTGTTTTGCTTATGATTCCCCCTAAAGACAGGCGTAGCCAGGATTCTTCAATTAAGGGGGGGGGGTCAGACGTGAAGGATCCAACCGCATAGCCAGGATTTTTTTTTATAATTTTTTTTTTTTTTTTTTTTGGGGGGGGGGGGGGGCGGTTGTGGGGTACGCGAAGATTGCGAGATTAGTGATGAGCATGTGGGTGCAGGGAGGGGGAGTTACCCCCTCCCGCGCGAAGCGTAAAAGCTCTTACGTTTTACAGCAAATTTGACAGAAAGGTAACGGCTCGTAGCACTTTATTTTGAGGCGAAAAGATATTTCGACGCCCTGACTGCTTTTCAGTTATTTGGACGTAATACTGCACTGTATGTAACAGGGGTGGTGCAGGGAGGGGGAGTTTCCCCCTTCCCGCGTGAAGCACGGAAGCTCTGACTGTTTAGCACCTTTTTTGAGGCGGAATGTTAGTTCGACGCCCTGGCTGCTGCTTATCAGTTATTTTGGACGCAATACGGCACTCTACGTAACAGGGGTGGGTGCAGGGAGGGGGGGGGGAGAAGTTTCCCCCTTCCCACGCGAAGCGCGAAAGCTTTAACGTTTTAGCAAATTTGAGAGAAAGATAACGTTTGTAGAAAAACAATTTTCTAGGCGGAAATTTATAGTTCGATGCCCGGGGTGCTT
This sequence comes from Heliocidaris erythrogramma, assembly GCA_025617745.1. Taxonomy (NCBI): domain Eukaryota; kingdom Metazoa; phylum Echinodermata; class Echinoidea; order Camarodonta; family Echinometridae; genus Heliocidaris; species Heliocidaris erythrogramma. Next base: position 21,919,292 of record CM046865.1, on the reverse strand, counting down.
TTCAATTATTTGGACGCAACATTCACATGCGAGGGAGCGAAGCCAATGGCGTATCTAGGGATTATGGCGCCGGGGCAGAAAATGAAGTTATGCGCCCTCCCCCCCCCCCCCCCCCCCCCCGTGCCCAAACTTATCTACGTTATTTACAAGCGAGAGAGCAAAGCGACCGAACGGCAAATTTTCCAATTTTATTTTACCCAGGAAATTTTTGCATTTGACTACCGCAGTTGAGCGGTAGAGAAGTTCGAATTTTATACATATTGATAAACGGTTTTCTATTCACTCACTTCTACAATCGGGAGCAGAACCAACGAAAACCCTATAGGCTTGAGAAATTCAGAAATGCTTGAGAAAGGCGACCTGAAGTTGAGATTTCTTTCAAAAGTGGAACCTTTGCAAAGGCTGTTTTATACACTTTATCCTATATCATGTATATTGGGAGCGCAATATTTAGCAGGAGTCATACGAAACTTACATGATATAGCGAGCAAAGCAATTACATCTTTATTTTTTCAATCGTTTTGAACCCTTTAAGCTATTTAAGAACTATATATTAGGGAGCAAAATTACGACATCCTGAAAGAAAATAATTATGCAAGGGAGCAAAGCGTCCGAGCTTTGGGAAATTTTCGCATTTCAAACCTTCAAAAACTAGATTTCTAGTGCATTTACCCATTTACTAATACGTGATCCATAAAGATTATGATTTTCTTCATTTTCTTTCTCTCCTTTGCGTTTTTTGCGCCCCCTCTAAGTGCTGCCGGGGGCACGTGCCCCCCCCCCCAATACACCACTGAGCGAAGAGACCGAGCGGGGGTGGAAGGGGGTATCCCCCTCCTACATCAGGGAATTTTTCAAAAATCTGTCTATAAAACAGAGCATCCCAAAATGTTTTATATGAAAAGAAGGAATGCACGGATCTACGCCAATAGAAGGAACCCCTTAATTAAGAATAACAATACGAGCGAACGAATTTTCTTCGATATTTTCGCATTTAAACTATGGCATTCCTTATTTCCTTACTTCTAATAATTAAAGATTGTGATGGTATTTCAAGATCAAACATCATGAGTTTGGATAACTATTAGTTTTAAGTTAATGTATCATAATTCTTATGCATTTGTGACCAGGCACCATAAAACCACCAAAAAGTCGCACTGTGTGATTTTCAGTTAGATCTCAATCAATGCGTTTTTGGTTGGCATGGTCAAATTTTAGTTTGGGTATTTCCTGGAAGAGTATATTTTTTTCTAAGTAATCCAAAAAATTTGATACCACCAAACCAGTGGCGTATCCAGGGGGCGCAACAGGCGCGCCCCCCTATTGGCCGTCGTTAAAAAAAAATCCTCATACCAATTGAAAATATTGTTCATTAAATAGGCTTCAAAATTGGTCACATATAGCACTATTTTGCATCTCAGCCCTTCTTCAGAAGCAAAAATTTCCAAAGACCCCTCCCCCATGACGGCAATCAATACTTCCTGGCGTCCCCCCCCCCCTATTGGGAAATCCTGGATACGCCCCTGACAATCTAAAAGTGGTATTTTTTGACAGTTTTTTATTAGACTTATGTGTGTCTTCTATGGATTTTGTTATATTACTTTTCTTTTTACGACCCTGAATACTTGTCTCATTTTGATCTCCCATAAATTTTTAGGACAATCTGATAATCCCTTCATAGAAATTTTATTGAGTTCTAATCCTCTTTTGGCACCTTTAAGCACAACACCTTGCAAGTCAGAGTTCTTCAATAGACAGCAAACTTTAAGAGCTACTGTCTGAGAGAATCAGGCAGATTTGAGAAAAGTCGGAAGATGGGGGGTCGGCTGATTTCTTTTATATTTTGAAGTTGTGGTATATACAGGGTATATCCTACGAAAATGATGTTAAAACTTTCTGTTCATAATTCCATTCATAATTATCCCTATCCCCCCAAAATAGCCCTTTTTGGTACCTATCAAGGACATGAATTTTGAAATTTAGTGCAATTTTCATTCAGAGTAAAAATGCAATTAGGATTATACCATTCAAACGAAACTTCTTACAATTTGTATAGGCAATATTTAAATAAAGTGTTGGATCATTCCATTATTACTATAGGGGTGATGCCATTTTTTCCCATTTTTAAGAAAATTGAAAAATGCCCATTTTTAGGTCATGTTTGAAGTGGTGTATCTCAAATGGCCCAATTTTTTAAAAGTTAGTTTTGCCGCTGGATGTGGGCCAAACCTAGGTCAATCCATTCCAGCTTTCATATTCGTAAGTGTCTTTTACTTTTCTGTCCCGAGCCGCTTGAAATTTATGAATATTCTACCGGAAAGCAATGGAACTACTGTTGAAAAAGTCATTTTATTGTCGGAAAGTTTATTCATATGTTATTTCTTCACATTTGTTCACATTTGTGCATGTAAACATACTCAATGACGACTCCAAGGGGAAAATGGTCCCATTTAGACCCTATAGTTATATGTATGAATTTTCATTCAAATTAAATATGTATTTATGATTATGCCATTCAAACGAAACTTGAATGATTTTCCTGTCATCCTTCTTCCTAAGATCTATATAGACAATACTAAAATATCTTGTTGGATCATTCCATTATTACTAAAGGGATAATGCCAGTTTTCCCATTTTCAAGAAAATTGAAAAATGCCAATTGGTCATTTTTTTAGTAGCATATCTCAAATGGCCTAACGTTTGTTGGTTTTGCCTTTGGATGTGGGCAAAACCTAGGTCAATCCATTCCAGCTTTCATATTCGTGGAGTGTCTTTTACTTTTATGTCCCGAGCCGCTTGAAGTAGGTCATTCCAGCGAAAAGCTGAAAAAATGTCGTTTTTAATGAGTGGTACATTTCTTGTACATTTATGAATATTCTACCGGAAAGCAATGGAACTACTGTAAAAAAAAAAATCATTTTATCGTCGGAAAAGTTATTCATATGTTATTTCTTCACATCTGCTCACATTTGTACATGTAAACATACCTAGAGTACTCAATGGACGACTCCAAGGGGAAAATGGTCCATGTATTTATAACAGAGAAGGTCATTTGCCAAGGAATTGTGCAAAAGATAAAAATAATGTGTATCAGCCCCTTTGAATATTTTGGGTAATGGACTAAGCTAGAGACATTTGAATAAATTGGGGTCAAATTATTAGGAATATTAGGATAGGAATACACAATTCTTCTTCATTTTCTCATATGTTTAGTTTCTATAAACCGAAGAAAAAAAAATCGGAAAATGGAGTTTGATTGAAAATGTTTCTGGAATTACTTGATATCATTTTATTTAGAATCATTAGAGAATCCTTTTACTCGTTTATCCTATCATTAGTTAGGTAAATTTGCTATGGGTTTATAGCTGAAGTCTTGCTATCGTCAAAAAATATTCTTTGTTCCAATGACTTCCTTTTCCCCTTTTTTCGAGTTTAATCAAAACCATATTGTTAATGTTATAGGATCTTAGCTGCACATTTGGTATCATTTTAAATCTGTAATTCTTCTCTGAAAAAACAACAAATTCATAAATTTTAGGATGTTTATAGTATTACTGCTGAATATTGGGAAAACTCGGAAGTTAGATTCTTTAGTACGCGTTGCTATTTTCAACGGAGGACCCTGACTATTTGCTCTTGTTTCAATCTTTCTTTAGCATTGGTGTTGCTTGAATTATTTACAATTTCAATATGAAACATGCATGATAATTAGATTAAGAATTTCCCCTAGGCTTTTATATTGTTTATTTTTGTTTGATTGTGCCCATCCCCTTTAAATTAGACCTTTATTAAAAATTCTTCTTTTTTTGCCGTAAACAATATAAACAAAATTATTAGAAAATTGCGATTTTTAATGCAGTTTAATGAATCTCCATGTGACTGAAAATAATTGAAAATAGTATACACATAAACCATGCATTGCATTATAAAACACAAAGTGCTACATTTTTACTTGTACCGACGGGAATAAAAACCATAATTTGTTTTACAACACAATCGATTAATCACACATAACCAATCAAAATGTAGGTAAAACAAAAAATCTGCATACTTGATGTTTGAATGAACAGATTTATTCAAAATATTTCTCGTTATATATTAAAAAGTTTCAGGGGAACTTACTTTTTTCAGTTGTTTGGGTAAATAATGACGAAACATTTACCGTTTCCCAACACGTAATGCAAAAACCATCTTTCCAAGTACACGCTTCTTGCTGTTTTATCTTATTGCTACATGTATACATATTTTGTGATCCGATAAAATGATTTCTAACCCATTAGTTTGAAATTTGACTTTTTTATCGCAATGTTCGTACTGTTGTATAATTATATTAGGGTTTTTTTTTTTCATTTACGGAATTGGGAGCCCCATTTCCTTTCCGTAATTACAAAAATTCGGATTAACGAACCTTCGGAATAATTGAAATTTTGATTTGATGAACTTTTGGATCAACGAACCTTTGGAATTAGAAAAATTGGATAAACGACATTATCGTCGTCCACTTAAATTGCAATAATATTTCACCATTGCATAAATTATGCTTTCTGTCCAGTTTTGTACAGGTTTGGTGGAATACGGTTAAAACTACTGTATTATATTTTTCCCCCATTTCTCATATTGGTAAATAATTGAAACTCTTATTTATATATAAGATGCGCAGCATAATTCCGAATCAAGCTATCAAAAGTGAAATTACGAAGGCACTCTATGACCGAGAATTGGGCAAATCAATGTGGAGTTATGCATTAAATTTAGGTTCATTTGATATAATTATTAGGTTAAACTTTCTTTGTTCAAAATGTGAACACTGCATGGCATGTTTTAAAGCGCATCTTCACATAGGTAGAGATGATAACTCAATTCTTAAAAGAATAAAATATCAAAATGCGTAATTATTGAGGCATCCTGTGATCAGGACATTCCTAGATTTGTGAACAGGAGTTAGGTCATTGATATTGCGATTTAATGAATTATCAGAGCTTAAAACATGATTCTCTGTTATTTTATCCAAAAATGTTAAAATTGGCATATTTAAAGCACATCTTACGTAGGAAATTTTTTACAAGGTACAAATTACTCCACCCTCTTGAAATCAGGTGAGATATTGGAAGTAGCATTATGCAGACACTCTTTAATCAACTATCAAATCAAAATATACGTCAGTCTTTGATTTTGGCGTGAAATGAATTTTATATTAATAATTTCTTGGTACTACAAAATTTCAATATGGCACGAAAAAGAGACATGATAATGAAGCTTTTCCACCTGCACTCATCAGGTTATCACGCAGGTATATAACAAATTACTTGAAATCAACTATATTATACTCGGTGAACCCGGACACAACCTAGACGCCGTAATTTCAGAACAATCGCAAAGCTTGGACGAAGAGGTTCTTGCGATTGAATATAAGCGGCTTCCAGAAAGCGTAAATGCGCTGAGCTTCTGGCCCGGGACATAACTGAGAATTGATCGTCGGCATGCATAGCTTTGTGCGCAAGCTGGATTGTTCAGCAAGTGGAGACCAATCGCTGAATCGCATTTGGCTATCTTTGGTCTGTTAGCGTGCATTTCAGATTTGCAGGCATGGACGGGCTGCGTGCGCTGATTGGTTGTACGGTTCCGAATAGTCGAGGGGATGTGTTGTTTAATGCGATCAGCCAACCGCTGAGAAGTACGGCCCACGTACCTGGCATCGCACCGGCACTGAAATTGGTAAATAACATTACTCAAGTGGGGGGTGGGTAGTACATCCACATCCAAACTTCATCTCAAACTACCCTGGAGGGGTAAGGTATCTGCCAAATACGCCAGTCAGATCAAACACGCAGTGTCACGTTGCTATTACGCGGTTTCGACACGCATTGTGTTTTCTACACACAGGATGCTATCGTCAATTAGCAAGGATGTACTACCCCCCCCCCCCCCCCCCCCCACTTGAGTAATGTTATTTA